>JAUPMG010026622.1:0-14882 GCA_031762675.1 Pachysandra terminalis | reverse complement strand
TATTATTATTATTATTATTATCGTTATCATTATCATTATCATTATCATTATTATTACTGCAAAGGAGGCTTTAGAAATTCCTTTACCAAGATTCCTTTCCAAGACCAATGTGTCTCAATTAATATTACATCTCAATGAGGGAGATGATCAATGGGCTAATGAGCCTTGGGAATTAATGACCCGCTACCTTAATGAGGCACATTTTGTTGGCTCTGCTGGTAGAACCAGAGATGCTTTTGAGTCAATACTCACTGAAACAAATAGTTGTGAAATTACTCACACTCGAGTTAAATCCAACTCCATTATTGCTTATAGCAAATGTATTATGAGAAAAATCATTTCTCCATCTGAATGGGGATTAAATCCCAATGCTACTAAGCGAATTGGTAGCAATAATATTGCTTTCAATTATTGGGATTATATCACAGCATGGACCAATGTCTTCTATTACCAAAATCCAACCAAGAAACATACGTGGTTTCTCAAAATGTGTCCCCAGTCAATTAAGACTGCTTATCCAAATTGAGTTTTACAATGGTGGGAATATATGAGTCCTAATGTGGACATTTTCCCAAAGACATTACCTTTGGACCTATTTACAAAATATACCCAATTTCATCCTCAATTAAAAGGTAAATCTAAAGCACCAATGGGCTTAGATATTTTACTATTCTTCTCAGAATTTGGGATTCCATGGATATGGAAATGGAATGTCTATTATGACATCAATGACCTTAGAATTCCAGTGCTAATGCGCACTTTTGCTTATAGATGGTGGGCTAGCTTCTCAATTACATAAGCTCTCAATGATATTAAACAATCATTGACTCATTATGAGTCTTCAATTCCCAGGCTACCGCCTAATCCAATGGACAATCCATTTGAGTCCGTTAAAGCTCATCTGAAAAGGGAATTTCCTCAGATCACTGATGCTGAATTAATGCACAAATGTATGCAACACATGAAAGAGCAATTTGTCTCTTACTTTGCTTCGCCTCCACCTTCTGAACCAGGTGATGCTATCTCCATCAGCTCGTCTCTTGTTGACAACACTTTCTCTACTCTTGGAGGTCAATGTGCTCAAGATTCCAATGTGGATTCCACAATGGATGCGGATGACCTTCTCACTGGTGACTCTTATGACGACCCCGACACCGTTGCTGCTTTCTGGGATAGTTTTCTCGGTGCCAAGTGATTGGTCTCTTCATTTGGGGGGGTATCTTATGTAATTATGTAATTTTTGTACTTTTTGCGGCCCAATATTGTTCATCGGCCCATACTGTTCATGGCCCAATCTTGTTCATCGGCCCAATTACTATTCATGGCTCATGGCCCATGGCCCAAGTCCTGTTCATTACCCAGGCCTGAACACTGTTCATGGCCTATTACTGTTACTACACGGGATCCATTAAGCAGCCCGTTTACCGGTAACTTGTTGACCGGAACTGTGCGGACTTCAAATTAATCTTTCACGTCCGAGGGTTATAAGTACCCCTTAGGAGCTCATTTGCTCCTCAAAACACTTTCTGCCTTCCTTCTCTCCTTTGCTCTGCAACCCATCTTCTCCGACCATCTGCTCCGACTACCTCAAACCTCCGACCAGTCTCCGGCCTCCTTCTCCGGCACCGGCTGTCTCCGGTCACCGGACGTACTATTCCGGTCGTCGTCTGTGTGTATTTACTGGTTGTATTTTGTGGTTACTGTACTGTTTATGTACGTATAAATAAACAGTTTTTACCGCAGAATCTACTGTTGCAAAATTCTGTGATCCTGCTCCGTTTTGGTGTCCAGGTTCCACAAATAAATCTAATCAATTCTTCTTTATGGGAACGAGGATTCTTTTGTTTAAGAATGTCACCATAACCAAGATTAGATGCATCTGTTCAACAATTTTGAACCATGTATATTAGCAAGAGCTAGACATTATAGTTGCTTAGCTTTTATTTTAATTTTCTGGACTGCCATGGTATGCTCTTCAGTCCAAGGTAGAGGATTTTTTCTTAATCTTGCATACAGAATTGTTGTATCTGCTGCTAAATCCTTATAATAATCTGAAATATAATTCAGACTACCAAGAAATCTTTGTAATTGAGTTTTATCTTTAATTTCATCAGGAAATTTAGAAGCAAATTCAATTGATCCATCAATTGGGATAATTTTCCCATTGCTAATATTATGCCCTAAAAATCTAACATTGGTTTGAAACAATTTCATTTTAGGCGCAGATATTACTAAACCATTTCGTTTAGTAACATCTTTGAGGATTTGTAAATGTTTAAAGTGCTGATCAACAGAATTAGAGAAAATTAAAATATCATCTATATAAACAATAGCAAATTGAGAGTATGGAATGAAAATTTAATTCATAATATTTTGAAATTCAGAGGGAGCATTTTTTAATCCAAAGGGCATAACATTCCATTGATAATGCCCAGGGTACAGTGAAAGCAGTTTTATATGTCTTCAGGAGTAACTTGTATTTGCTAATAACCAGATTTAAGGTCAAATTTGGAAAAGACTTCAGCTGATTGGAGTCTATCAAGTAAGTCTTTATTAGGTATATGGTACCTAATCCATTGCAAAACATCATTTAAGGGCTTATAATTAATTACAAGCCTAGGAACTCCTCTTTATTTTTCAGCATTTTATTTACATAAAAAGGCAGTACAACTCCATAGGGAGTGACTTTTAGTAATTAATTTTTTATCTAAAAGATTTTGAATTTCCTTTTAACAAAGCTCTAAATAATCAGACTTCATTTGACTGGGTCGAGCTTTTGTTGGGATTTGTTTTTCATCAAACCCTGTAATATAAGGTAAAGAGACAATATGTCTTTTTCTATCCCAAAATGCATTAGGAATATCACTACAAACTTCATGAATAAATTGATTTTTAATTTGCTCAATTTGAATTTGTATGGAGGGTTGATTAAGTTTATCATGCATTGTAAGAGAAACTTCTTTTTGTAGAAAATAAATTTGTTTCTCTTTTGCATTTAAAAGAGAATTAATCATTTTTTCAATAGGAAGAGTTATAAACTCAAACAGAATTGATTTACCATGCAACATGAGACTTATTCCTTGAGAAGTAATTTTCTCAATTGGCATAATTGCTGCCAAAAATGGTGTGCCAAGAATAATTTCTTGAGACATTTTTTATTAATAAAAATGTAGGTGGGAAGCATAGACCTTCTTTACAAATATAAACATTTGACAATTTATATTTAATCTGCATTTTATTCCCACCAGCATTAGTGAGGCTTTGAGTTGTATTCTCAAAATATTGTGTGAGAACAAGACCTTCTCGTATACAGTTAAGATCTGCACCACTGTCTACTAAAGCAGGAATATTAATCAAAGTAAATTCTTTGGTTATTACTATGGTAATAGAAATATACCATTTTTAAAAAGTAATTTGATTCATTAGCATTAAATAATTAGAAGAAGAAGAAGGATCCTTTGGAGGAGTGGAATAAAAATCTTCGAAGGGAATTCCAGTATTATTTTCTTCTTTATCTTGCACCACTTTATTTTTGCCTTTTGTAGCAAGATGTTGTAATTGATACATATTTTGTTGCATAATGTTATGGTGTTGTTTCAATTGTTTTACTTCCATTTTAAGAATATTAACTTCAGGTCTTAAATCAGGAAGGGAGGTTGGTCTAGAAGACTCCTGATTATTATTTAATCTATTTAAAACTTATTTTAGATTATAATAAGTATTAGGAATTTTTGGAGCAGTAAGTGACTCTCTAGTCTCTGATTTATTAAATTCATAACAAGTTTTAATTAACTGTAATTTTACATTTGGATCTTGAACTTGATCAATTAAATCAAGAAGAGATTGTTGTTGACTTGACAAAACATTTATACTTGAGCCATTCATTTGCAAGATAGCCTGCAAATGTTGACATTTGATGTCTTAATTCATTGCATTAACAATGATCTGAAGAGGACTCGGGAGAAGAGTATAATTCATTTAATTATTCTTCATCAGATTGAGGAGGTGAAGAATCAATATCAGATTCCTCAAGTAATAATTTACTTGTTGTTTTAACTCATCAGTTAATTGAAGATTTTGAACATTCTTCAATTTCTTTTTAGTAGGACAATTTGTAGCATAATGGCCAGTTTTGCCACATTCAAAACATTTGACAGCTTTTTTAGATTTTTTAGAATCTTTTTTCTTCAAAGATTCTGGTTTATCATATTTAGATTTAAAAAAAGTTTTCTTTCTAAATTTTTTAGATTTAGAAGACTTTTTCTTGGATGATTTTCTAGAAAAAGAGATATCAATATGAGTATTGTAAGCATATTGCTCACAAAAATCTCCAGTTTCTTTGGATTGAGCTAAATCTTGTTTTTTGAGCTACTTTTGTAATTTAATATCATTACAAAGAGCTAAACCTTCTCTTATGATGATATCAATAAGAGAACCATATGTATGGGATTCATAAGGAATAGATATTCCATTATGTAATGATTTTAATTTCTGCCTCACATTTTCAGCAAAAAAGGTAGGTAAGCCATCAATAAATTTGGCTTTCCAATGAGTAGAATTAGCATCAGTTCTTTGAAGAACTTTCGCTAAGAAACATCTTTGTACCATATAAAATGGTTAAGGGTTGGACATCTGAGATTTTGGAGTAATTCTCTAGTCCTTTCATCAGTTGATGTACCAGGTCCAACAAAATGATGGTTAATGGAAAGCATTAAGGTCATAGTAGCATCAGACCTAGATTTATCTTGATCCTGATCATTTATTATGGTTTTAGTAGCATGAAGAATTTCATTTCTTTGCTCATCTGTAAAGACATTATCCCACCATCCTTTGACATATCCCGTAAAGCCAGTAATAATAAATTTGGCAATTTGGGGATCAGTATTATCATGTTGCTGGGCAACTGTAGCATACATGAGCATTTCATGAATGGTTTCAAAAATCTGATATTCATTTTTAGAATCAATATTCCAAGCATATATGGTTTTACCACGATAGGATTTTTGAGTGTGGAAGAAATCTTCTTCATAAAGGATATCAACATGAGTTGGTCTCGGTTAATAATTGCGTGTAGGACCAGCAAAAATAGTTTTTGAATTTCGTTTATCAAACTTTATTTTGTTTATTTCAAGAGGTGTAGACACATCAAAAAAAATTAGATTCTAATTCTTGAAGTTGGAGTGGAGAAATATCTTGTTTTGAGTCTGATTGCTCCGAGGGAGTTTCTTCAGATTTCTGATTTAAAACTGAAAGACTAGGCATTTTTAAAGATTTTAGTTTTTCAGCTAACTGATCAATAAATTTGTCAGTCGGTTGAGACTTTGATAATTTGTAACCAGATATTTCTAATGGAGGTTTAATTGAAGAGGGTTCAATGAATGACTTATGGTCCACTAATGGTTTGGCAAGAAGCTGATCAGTATTTAACTCAATTCGAGTAAGTTGCTGACCAACTGTTTGAAGCATAAGATTAGTATAATTATTTTGCTTATAAAGCATATTTAAATCATTAATAGGAGTAGTAATTTCAGCTTTTGTATTAAGAGTAGGTATTTTAATATACCCTGTAGTATGAAGAATATTATTTTGGCCATAATTTAATTTTAAGCCATTAGTTGGGGGATGGATAGAAAGAATTTTTTTATTATCAGCTGTGGTCCATTTCTTTTGGAAATTTTCTAACACGACGATATTAGGAATAGATTCTGTCATAAAGAACCATTGAACAAAAGGAATGAAGATTTTATTCTTATTTAAATAATTGTAGAATTCTTCTTTTAATTCAAGAAGAACTTTCTGATTATAAAAAGAGAAATACCATTTTCTCAAAACCTATATTTGTTGATAGAATTCATCATTAATGGATTTTTTATTTATTTCAAATTCTGTTAAGACTTGTAAATCCATGAAGAACTTTTAAGATTGGAAATTCGTTTCCAAAGCAGTAGGAGAATCTCTCATATTAGTATTGGTATAGATTGCATGTGGAATTTGTTGGTCCGATATTTGGACTCCTTCAAGCTTGATCACATCTGATTCCTGAATAGGTTCCTTCATAGGTACCTCAGAAATAGAGTGTCTTGAAGAGGATGGGATAGAAACCTGATATGGAGGTTTTCAGCTTCTACCAGATTGAGATCTAGGAAGACTTATTACTGGTTTTTAGAAGTTAAGAATAACTTCTCCATCATTGTATTGAATGATGTTATCTAAGGTATGATGAATGATTGGTCTTGGAGGAACTGCATGAGATATACTCCAAGCTTGAGGAAAATCAATCTCATCCCAAGAGATTAGTCTAGCTGTGACTATACTAGATTTTAAAGCCATATTAGTTTCTATTAAGACTGTTGTCCCATGAAGACTTGATCTTTTAACGTTAGGGGTTATGGTATTCATAACTTTATAATAAATTCTGTAGATTACAGCTACAGTTTCAGATCCAGGAAGAAAGTTATATCCTTTTGGTTTGAATTCTTAAACTGACTGCCTCATATAAATTTGGGTCAGTTAAAGATAGACTCAGATTAGGATAAACATCAAAATAAACAGGTCCGTGGCATAGACTTGTTTCAACAACACCCATAAGTGATGCTTTATAATCTAGACATCTGGCATCTCTCAGAGTTGCCTGAAGACATGCATTCATGCCTAATAGAGTTAAAGGTTTAAATACAACCTGAATTAATCCTATATGGATAAACTTATAAGTCTCAAGATGAGATTATTAAGTTGCTTGATCCTCAGGATTGGAGCACTTGACATCTTTCTTTAAATTTTTTTGTTAATTTCCCCTGCCATGTTCTTATTGGGGGTATCTGGAACTTATTTATTTTAACTGTCTCTCTTTATTTGTTTGATAGAGATGTGTAGAAATTGCATGCTTTTCTTGAATCAGTTTCTGTCCAATTATAATTCCAGTGTTAAACTTTAAATATGCTACATGACTACAAAGATACTGAATTTGCTGTGATGTTTGAAGGCTTGATTTGCTACTCAGTCTCGGAGCTGTTTGAAGGACTTTCGATTGCGGATATCACGAGTGAGTGGTATTCGATTTCAGTTATTGGTAGATGTGCCTCGCGTCTGCCACTAGTCTGGAATCTTCCTGTGACTGGGTGGGTAAAGCTGAATTTTGGTGGTTTCTCCCAGGATCACCTGTGTCCCCTTTGGGTTTGGGGGTGTTTTCAAAGACAATGGGGGTGACATTATTTTTTCCCATTGCAGCCTTGGTGGTGAGGGTGAGGTGGTGAGATGTGGGCTGTTGGCCTTAGTGGTTGGCTTGAGGCATGCTAGAGCGCAGGGATACCATGACCTGGTTGTGGAGAGCTCCTTGTCCTCTATCATTGTCTGGATGGAGAGGCATAAGCAGTGGGAGTGGAGGTTTACCCATCTGGTTCGTTTGGTTTGGTCCTTGTGCAAGGGTTGGAATATCTTGTTCCAATTCGTGTCTAGAGGGGCCAATCAGGTCACTGAGACTTTAGTTAGGAGGGACATGGGGAGGACAGTCATGTTCACGGGGGTCCCGTTTGTGGACATGATTGAGGATTAGCTTTGGGGATGGACCTTTGGGTCTCTAGATTGTACAGCGTTGTGATAGTCTTTATGTTTTTTCTCTTTTCCATGACTTGAGATTTTTTTCTCAAGTATGGAAGTTTATATGTTCTCTTATATATAATTCATCAGTTGTAAAAAAAAAAAAATTATGATTACTGTTTTACCTTTTTAATGGATATTTACAGCTTTGATACCTTGTTTTGTATAAAACTTTCCCTACTGATGAGAATGTTCAAGTAAAATTTTAAAATTACTAGTTGAATTTGGGAAACTTGACCAATTTTACCAGGACTAACAAATATAGGTGATTCTGTGAACGCTTCAATCATTTTGACTGTCCTTTTCCAAAGGTCTCTGTCAGGGTAGCTAGGTTGATAGAGAATTCAGAGGGATTTCCTCTGGAGGGGGAACAGAGGAAGAATCACTTGATTGGATGCGAGGTGTTGTCTAAAACTAAGAATGCAAGAGGTCTCAATTTGGAGGACATTTTGGCACAAAATTCACCACTTGGCAAATGTTTGTGGTATTTTAGTACGGAAAAAATGGTTTATCGTGTAAGGTGATATCTAGCAAATATGGCATTCACGGCTGTGGGTGGGTCACAAAACATAATGAACAGATCTATAGTTTAAGCCTTTGGAAGGCTATTTCTGCATTTGACCGTTCAATCAGCATACCCATTTTGGTGTAGGGAATGGCACACGTGTCCTTTTTTGGCATTACCTTTGGTGGGTGGAGTCCATTTTGTCAGCAAATTTCTCTATACTATTTAATGTAACTACTGCTATAGATGCTTTTGTTTCTGATTTTTTTTCTTGGTTCTCTGCTAGGTTTTCTTTGAACATAGAGTTCAAAAGGGACTTACGACCGTTTGAACTTTAAGTACTTTTCACAACCTCCTTGAGCTCTTAAATCAAAAATTCATTGACATGAGTACACCTGATTCTAGAATTTGGTACTCGGATATTAATGGTCCTTTAACATACTTTGCGGGGATGAAAATCAGATTCCAGTCCCTTTTGCTCCTTGCATAATTTGGAAGCCTTGTGTTCCTCCTAGAGTTAGGACATTCATGTGGACCTCCATTCTATATAAGATCAACCTATACGATATGTTACTGAAAATGTGAAGTAACATGGCTATGTCTCCACATTTGTTCATTTGCAGATGTCATGGGTAATTAGTGGACCGTTTATTCTTTCATTGCAAGTTTGTGAGGAAAATTTTGGCGTTCTTTATGATGTTTGTTGAGGTTGATTGGGTGATGCTAGAAGGGATATGTACCTTATTAGGACAATGAGATTTCTTGGGATGGGAAAGAGAGGAAGATGATAAATGACGTGCCGTTCTTTGGTTTTGTAGGTATATGGGGAAAAAGAATAGGAGTACAGATGAGGACAGACAGCAGTGTCCGCATGATTATTGACTATTATGGTGATCTTTGCCTCATGGCTAGTAGTTCAATTAGAGTTCAGAGACTTCTCTGCTGATACGATATTGAGAGAACAGACCACTGTTGTAGCTTCATCACAGGTGCAAATGTGGCAATCAGCATTTTGGATTCATCCTTCTTGGGGATCCATCAAACTGGATTTTGATGGATCTTCTGTGGAAAATCTTGGGCTCTTTGACGTAGAAGGCATTTTTAGGGATGAGAGGGATCATTATCGATGCTTTTTCAGGGCTGATTAGAGAAGGAGATTCCGCACGAGCTGAGATGTTAGCATTATTAGTCAGATTGAAAGAGGCAAGGGAACCTGGGTTTAAGATATGGAAGATCAAGGGTGATTCTTACTCGATTATTTCATGGATGATCAATGCACACGATTGTCAAGATTTCTACATTATATACGACTAGCACAGTATCTTGCATGAGGTTTGAGTATATCATGTTTTCCCATGTGCCTCGTATGGAAAACACATCAGCAAATAGATCAGCCAGAGGAGGTTCGGGTAGAGATGCTTTCTGTTTTGGGATGCCCTCAGAGGATACATTAATTGGGATCTGACATTTTTTTCACTTTATTTTCAGATTTGGCTTTGATATCTTTATGTTGCTGCTATATATATAACTTCTATTTTCATGTTACCTTGTCGTTGTCTTGGAATGTTTTCATTGTTTCAAGTTTCAAGTTTCAGACAGTGATTTTCTTTTTTTTTTCTTCTTCATCTTCCTTTTTTCTTTTTTCTTGTTTTTGATGGTGGGATGAATATGAAGATTTTATTATAAAAAGAATGTACAAATGTTTGCTTACCAGGTGAAAGCTGGTTATAACAAAACTGGAAATGACCCCAGAAATATAAACGAAACAAGAATAAATACAAATATCTAAATCCATCCAATCTCAATCAAAAGATCTTACATCACCACAATAGCATATCTTCAGAAGGCAAGCAGTAAATAGTGTTTCCCTCTTCACTCTTGGGCAAAATATCAGCCAGATCATTGGCTGATCTAAGCACATGGTTGAACAATGCCTTCTTCAACTCTTGTGCTAGAGCTCAGTTCCAAACAGTGATTTTCTAAGTTGTTTTTATTATTCTAATTACCTATTGCCATCATTACATGCAGACTCATATATATATTTATGTTAATGTATCTATAATGATTCAGATGCCTTCATGTGTTAGGTTGAAAGCATAGTCTTGAGTATCATATCAATGCTGTCAAGCCCTAATGATGAATCTCCTGCAAACATTGAAGCTGCGGTAAGTGGAAATCTGTATATGTTTTACATCTTTTGGGTTCCCCTTTCTTTTTGATTTCTAATTATAGTTCAGCACTGACTGCGTTGTCTCGTGGATCTTTTTAGTATCCTCCCTTGGTTGAACTATTTTCTGGCCATATAAATGGAAAATTAAAGCATCTTAGTTTGGAGTGTACCGATGAATTAGAAGAGCTAACAAGATTCTATATTTCTCTAAAATTTTGTTTGCTTACATCTTGTATTTTTTTAATAACCTTGGAGAGGGAGGGAGATAGGGGGAGAGTAGTGACGTCATCAGGTTTAGCAAGTCGATGCTATAAGGCCAACATGTGAGCGGGATGACAAATAATTGAAACAGGGATGTTAAGATGGATATTTGAAACGAGTAGGAAACAACTAAAGATGTTTGCATCCAGGAAGAGTGTGAAATAGCTACAATAGGATGAAAAATAAAAGGAGATGAGATAATTTAGACATGCCATGCTAACTCATTGCTGGAGCTGAAGAGAAGTCATGGTTCGAGTTGAAGGCTAGGGAGAAAAGAAGGCTGGATAAGCTGTTCATGGAGTCTGTAAGAAGGATTCAATAACACAGCCTAATTGATGCGGCGACGCCATATGGTGTTCTTGATAGGCTGGAATTGTTCTGGTGCATTTTTTTCCCCAACTCTTGGAATGTGTTCCTTACATGGGATGCTACTTTATTTTTGTTCTGACAAGGGGTTGTCGACAATTAAACTCACGTTTTACGTATAAATTTCAATACGCGTGTTTTGTTTATATATATTCTTTATTTTCTTTCATATATAGCTTTCGGCGTCTGATAGTATTTTCCAATTTTGGAACTTATTATTTTTATAACATATTTAGTACTGGTACTCATTATTTAGTCGTGGTTTCTTGCTTTTCTTATTTGTTGGAAGGAGCCATAATTTTTATTTTTTTTATTTTTGATGATGAGGGAACCATAACTATTATGAAGCTTCAGTTTTCTTGTCTTGCAGAAAAATTAGGGATTTGTTATTTGTTCATATGCACAAATTCTTACACAAGCTCCTCCGTCGTGGAGTCTCTGTTTGAGCATTGTCTTCAGATCAGTTTTTAATGGCTTGTTATTTGTCGGTGTCTGACATGCAAGCTTTTCCATTGCACATCCATCATTGAGTTCCCGAGTCGATGTGTGTTATGAGATGCAGTAGTGGATGGGTTTTTTTTTTTTTTTTTCCAGCTATCCACAATCATAACATTATCCATTGACTGCTCATTCTAATGGTGAGAGTATGAAATGGTTGAACCTCAGATATCTCCCTACAGACAAGGCATATGTGAATATAGCTTTTATCCTTGTTTATCTAAAACTTCCCATTGAATCAAATGAAGTCCATATATCATTAGAGATGGTCTAGTAGTGATAATATATCAATTTTATTTATTTGTTGTCTACTGATTGAGATATTGAGCATGAAAATGCAGAAAACTCATCTTGGAATGATGTTGCTTTAAGGCATGTGTTTCTTCAATTACAGAAAGAATGGAGAGAGACGAAGGACGAATTCAAGAAAAAGGTCGGCCGTTGTGTGAGACGGTCTCAAGAAATGTTATGAACTTTGAATGATAAGCAGCCAAACCAAATCAAACCACGGCTGTTGCCTACTTCTTTGCTGTTCACACGCAAATTACCTTTGCACAATTGCTCAGATGACCAGGTCGTAGTGGTGCAATACTCTGTTGGTCCATGCAGAATTCCAATTGTAGTTATTACTTATTATGATGCCTAGTCTTTTCTCATCTTTTTTTTTTTCTTCTTCCTTTTCTCATCATATGTTGTAAGTGATTGTCATTAGTTGATCCTTGTGCATTTAAATTGGTTTTGTGAAATTTTCTGCTGTGTTCAGATTGTTCATTCTTTAGTCTTGAAAAATATTTTTGAGAATCTGTTTTGTATGATCTTTAGCATCTACAAATGAAGGGTTTTTTTTTTTTTGTTGAAAAGGGGCTTCAAACCAAAATTGTGGGCTGAAATTTTGGTTTGGTGTTTCGTATGATCTTTAGCATCTACAAAAAAAAAAGGGCTTCAATGTGAAGAGCTTTTCTGTGAAAAGGGGCTTTAAAACAAAGTTGTTAGCTAAAATTTATGTTTGCTGAAAAAATTATATAAAAGGATATTCTTAAGCATAAGTGTAGTAGGCTTAGATCTTTTTAAATAATGTATAATAGAAATGAAAGAGTAATTTTGTCATTTTATAAGTTTTTTTTCAATTTGAAAAATAGCCAAACTCTTTCAACCAAAAGCAGTTTTTAGAAACAGTCCGGACGTGGCGTTGCTTCTTTGAAGAAGTGATACTTTTAAAATTGATTCTTATCATAAGAACTGTTTCTTCTTTGAAGAAGTGATACCTATAAAATTGATTCTTATCATAAGAACTGTTTCGGGGAAAATAAAAGATGTTTGGTGAAAATCTATTGAAAAACCACTTTCAAGTTGGATTTGTAAGTTTGTACGAAGTAAGAACTTTATGTTCAGTATGAATTTTGTTCGTGAAAATAATACGGGTAAAATAGATGTTTTAAAAACTTTAAAGGAGCATAAATTAAAACCTCAAACTGATTCCAAATGTGATTTCAAAAGTAAAAAAATCAGCAATCGGCTATTGGATAAAACGATTCTTGTGGAATCGCTTTTCACAAACACGAGCCCTTTATAGATTTATAGATTTATCTCTGTTTTTTTTTTTTTTTTTGTGAGAATTCTCTCTCTCTCGGTCTCTCGGATTTAAAAGTAAATAGCAACATCTCTCGCTCTCAAAGTTTGTCAGTGATGTGGTGGTGGGGTGACGTAACTCCCAATCCGAACCACGATCCCATCAATGTCTCGGACGTACCCGACCTTCTGACCCCACTCTTTCTCTTCCGGGTCACTCACCGGCACCGCTCCATTTTCAACCGCTCTCTGCTCTCCATCCCAACCAAAAAGAAAAGTCAGCAGTCAGACAATCAGACGGTTAACATGTATAAGATTACGAATCGAATTCGGAAGAAGTAACGGACCTTATAGGCGGCATCGACGTCTTTGTAAGCGAAGCAGACCTCAAGTGGAGCCCTCCAACTGCCGGAGGGAGGCGTCTGAACGGCGCCGGTAATGTCATCGGTCTCGTGCTGATGCGCCGGCGTGAAGGCAATGGTGGTTTGACCGCTCTCCAGCTCTCCCCATCTGTGGGATTCGTCCAGTCGACGAACTTTGTAGCCGAAGGCCTTTGCGTAGAACCCTATAGACTTGGCTACGTCCTTCACATATACCACCGTGTACGCGAATGCTGGGCTAAGATTTGACGACGCCATTGTTGATGTTTCCTTCCTTTCTGTTGCTGACCCTCTTTGTTTGTTGACGATGATAACAGAAGCGAGAGCTAAATATTTGAATTTTTCAAGCCTTTTCATTACAGGTGGCAAAAGGTTTGTATCTTTACAAGACGCGTGGCTTTCATTGAAGGAGATATTGCCACCTGGCATGAGATTTTGTAGTGTCAGATCTACTGGGTTCATTGTAGAAAAAATCCAATCAACACAAAGGAGGAGGGAGAACGGGTTTTGACCAAGGATCGGTCCGATCCGGTCCGTATCAGCGAAGTTCTTTATGGTTAATTTGAATTAACCAATGAGGGAGCATCATTGTTTAAATGATTTAATTTGAATCTAACTCTTGCTTATTTTCTCTTTTGCTTGCTTTTCAAATAAAAAGAAAACAAGTAGTAGGAACCATGAAGTCTATATGCTAAATGCAGTAATGAATATAAATGAGGGCCTAGAAAGATCCAAGTCTTTCAATCAACCAATGTGGTATTATCAGGCAAGTCCATTGAAAGATGCAGGACTCTGAACTATTTAACATGTTCTATCTTGACCAGGATACAACAATTACACACAAGTCTATTATATTATGAGAAAAAAAAAAGGTTTTTTCTAGTAGGTCCCTCCATTTCTTTTTTGATTTGGCCTGTCTTGTTTATGTTTCTTGGAAAGACCCATCTCCTCCTATAACTGTTGGTTTTGCCACAATCATTTTCAAGAGGCTCCTTTGGATATTTAGGTGTCGTTTGGCTCCCATTTTCAGAACTCATTCTAGGTTCTAAAATGAGTTTTGACAAAAAATCGAGCGTTTGATTAGCAAGCTTAGGAATGAGTTTTTCGGAATGAGTTTTGAAAAATACACATGATCTCAAAATCAGGTCCAGACCTGTTTTTAGATTTTAGGAATGAGTTTTATATTTTGATGACAAACTTGTAAATACCAAGAGAACCCTTTACACCACCACCCCCGCCCCCACCCCCCCCACACCACCGTCGCCACCACCACCACCACCATCTTCACTGCCACCCCCACCCCCACCCCCACCACCGTCGCAATCACCACCAACACCACCTCACCACCACCACCACCACCACCCCAACACAGCCATCACCACCACCCCATCGCCATCACCAACACCACCATCCCACCACCCGCATCACCACCACCACCCCACTACAACCACCACTATCCCACCACCCACCACCACCCCAGTACCACCAACACCATCCCACCAACACAACCCCAACAACACCACCACCACCCTCAGCG
>JAUPMG010026612.1:0-14882 GCA_031762675.1 Pachysandra terminalis | reverse complement strand
ACAGGGGATCTCCTGTGGTGTAGAGATAGCCCCGGGGGCGAAATGGTATTTTTGCCCCTAGGGGCCCGCATCCGATTGGCAAAAATACCATTTTGCCCCTCGAGGCTGTCTCCACTCACAGGAGATCCCCTATGGTGTACACCACAGGATCCTGGTCCTCTATTTACTAGTTTTCCAGAAGATCATTTGTAAACTTGTAAACTTTTGTTTAGTCTTGTTTTAGAATTAAGCGAATTAATCAGGTCCACATTGATGCATGGTCTACCAATTGGATGACTGATGATAGACTTGGAAGTTTATGAAGCCTAATATTGTGTCCCGTTATTGAAAGGTTTCAAGATTCAAGTAGTCACGGATGCTTATTACCAATATTTTATTTTAATATTTATTTTTTTGTGGATAAAATTCTACTTTTATTTTTTCATGATGTTTCATACTTCATTAAGCTTCCACATGTTTTTTGCTTCATAGGTATGGCCGGTACGACTGCTTATGTTGGTTTTCATGAAATTTGCTCTCCCAAGAAAGGGGAATTTGTATATGTGTCAGCAGCATCTGGTGCAGTTGGTCAGCTTGTTGGACAGTTTGCGAAGTTGATGGGATGCTATGTGGTTGGCAGTGCTGGGTCCAGTGAAAAAGTGAGTTTACTCATGATTATTTTTAATATTAGTTCATACGGTCCAGGGCCCATCGATAACTCCCAATAAGGAAGTACCAAATCTTGACCTAATCAGTTATCTGGATCGGTTTATCCTTTATATGCAATTGCTATTATCATATATATATATATATATATATATATATATATATATATAGATATATAGATATATATTACATGTCTTTTGTACTGTTGACAGACTCTGATTACCCATTTAGCTGAAGGAGATCTTCAATTAGTCCATCAAAAGATATTCTTTATACAAGAGCTAGGTGCCTTAATCGAATTATAGATAGTTACGTATTACTAATCCTAGTCCATGGACAGTCCTAAACTAATAAATGATCTCTTTGACTAGGTTGCTTGTAATAGTTTTCCACATTTCATCGTCTTATCTTCTTTTTTTCCTCACTCCTTTTTCTTTTTCATCAATTGCAAATTAAGGTTCATCTTTTGAAGAATAAGTTTGGGTTCGATGAGGCTTTCAATTACAAGGAAGAGCACGACTTGGATGCGGCTTTGAAAAGGTTGGTGTCCATATTAGCATAAAAGAAATGTAAGATATCACTATGAAGTACATTTAACTTTTAATGACGATGTCCGGTATATATAAAGATGTAATATGACCAGATTTATATCTGATCACCATTAGACCTTCTGCTTCCAAAATGTTGTCTTAAATAGATTTTAGTACCTTATTCTCCAGATAAAAGCAAGAGACATCTACCACCGTGCGCGTAGATCAGATGGCGGGGGTCTGTTCTAGCTTAACCAAAGGTCTCAAGTTCGAGCCTTGGGAATGCAGCTGCGCTATGTGGGAGAGCTTTGCCACCTTAGTGGTCCTTCCCAGCTTGAATCCGGATTTAGTCGGAGCCATGTGGTTTCCGGACACCGGGTGGTTTAGACCAAAAAAAAAAAAAAAAGCAAGAGACATCTTAGTTTACTAATTGATGAACTTGTGATTAATTAATGCTGCTTTCTAATTGTTGTTAGGTACTTTCCTGAAGGCATTGACATTTACTTCGAGAACGTAGGTGGCAAGATGCTTGATGCAGTTCTCCTTAACATGAGAAACCATGGTCGCATTGCCGTCTGTGGATTGATCTCTCAGTACAACCTTGAACAGCCTGAAAGCGTGCACAATTTGTTCTGTCTCATTTCCAAAAGGATTCGTATGGAAGGATTCATTGTTTCTGATTTCTATCACCTTTACCCCAAGTTCCTGGAGATGACTCGGCAATACATCAAAGAAGGGAAGATAGTTTATGTGGAAGATATAGCCGAAGGCCTCGAGGCTGCCCCTGCAGCACTTGTAGGAATCTTTACCGGTCGTAATGTCGGAAAACAGTTAGTTGTCGTTGCTCGAGAATGATTTCCTACATGAAGAAGAAACCATTGTAATCCTGTCATGAGGGGTTATGGGTCTTAAAGAACTTTATCTAGTGGGAATTCAGAGAACTTGTTTGATTGATGAAATAGTTTGTCTATAGATATATGCTTTAGAACTTGTTGGAATGATGACTATTGGTAAATAATATCACTGCAGAATCATTTACCCTTGCTTTCTAATATCGTACACGATTTCGCTTCACAGGTGATCCCCTGATTGAAAATTGTCATAGTTCTGGATTGTATCTCATCAGTATCTCTTTCTCTTTTATTTAATAGATCTGGGAAATTTAAACCTGTTAGCGGGTTAAGACCATTGTTAGCAAAACGCCGTTTTAAACGGCGTTTTTTCGAAAAAAACGCGTTTTATTGCATAAACGTTTAAAATTTCGTTTAAAACGTTTTGCAAACCAAAAGAATGTGTTTTTTTTGAGATACCGTTTAAAATGCATTTTTTTACGTTTTTTTTTGTAAAAAACGCGTTTAAAAAAGTCGGTGTTTAAAGTTGACCAAAAACAAAAGTTGTCCGTTGGAAGTTCCAATGACAAATGCGTGCTAGCCGACAACTTTATTTTGTGTTAAAGGGTTTTATAACAAGTTCCAACAAAAAAAAATTATTGTTTAATTATTAATACTTATATATATATATATTGACGTTTTTTTGAACCCGTTTTTTTGAACAAGATATGTATTAAACACGAATTATTTATTAAACATATTTTTTACGTTTCCGTTTATTTGACCATTTTTTTGACTACATTTTTTAAAATTAAAACCGTATTAAACTTGTATTTTTCCCGTTCTGTTTTTTTGACGTTTCACATTTTGCTAACAATGGTTAAGACAAGGCGATCCATTATCCCTTCACTTGTTTATTATAAGGATGAAAGTTTTGTTAAGAATGTTAATTAAGGAGGAAGATGTTGGGTTTGTAGAGCCTGAGCTAGATTTTATTTGCCCCCATGTCATTGCGAACAGAGCAAGCCACGGGTCAAGCTATGTGGTCAGCTTGCGGGGGTTTGGGAGTTGGCCCCCGACCCAAGTCTATTTTCTTAACTGGACCAGTCAAGTCCTATTATAAATATACAGTTTTGAACTTCTGAAATCAGGTTTTTTCATAAAATTTCTCTCAAATTGTAAAACTTTGAGAACTATAGTGGATTTCTGGTGCGCGCCGTGGATGTAGGCAAAATTGTCGAACTATGTTAAAAACTGTGTTCTTCTTTCCTTTCTGTTTATCATTTTAGTTGCTTTACTTGTTCTCTTGATTCATCGAATATCAAGATTTGAAAACTCTTGACGAGTTTTAGATTGATCTACGTGAGTTTGAATTTGGATTGATCTAATCCTATCAGAAGAGGCCAACAAAATCCATGACATTAAAATTTCTAGATGTGGACCTAGCTTTGCACCGCTTGTTCGCTTGATGATTGTTTGGTTGCTTGCCAAGCCTTTCCTGGACGAATCTAGAAATCTTAAACTCATTATTGATCATTTTTCCAACTTGTCGGGATAACAAATTAACTATCGAAAGTAATGTTTAACAAACATATGCCGAAGAAGCACCAAAGAATTGTGCAACGAATTTTGAAAATTGGACATGTGGGGCTAAATAATAAATATTTGGGAGCTTCTTTTCAGCTAGAAAAGAGGAAATATGGTGGTTGCTTACCAATTTTACAACGATTGAAAATTAGAGTAGAAGGGTGGCAAGCTAAGCTTTTAGCTAATGCGGGTAGAACCACTACCAAAGTTTGTGGCTCAGGTAATTCCAATATACCAGATGTCATGTTTCAATATGTCAAAATGTTGGTGTCGGTGTCCGCAGCTGACAAAATTCAACGATTTCTGGTGGAAAATGATCCGGATAAGAAAATAATATATATAGATGAAGGGGAGTAAAATAATATATATGAAAGGATGGAGTAAAATTTGTAGTTAACTTTTTTCAAAAACATGAAGTTAACTACTGAAAGTAAGATGTCTTCACTAAAATATATGCTGGTTTTTAAAGAGAAAAATATGATAAATTAAGCTAGAAACATTTTTTTGTTTGGAAGATAAGGTTTAGGTTTATTTATAAGGAAGAGGATATTACAATCCAGGAGGAGAAGGGCTAGGAGATAGCCCAACTCAGAGTTCTAAACAGTAGAACAAGCTGAAAATGAAACTAGAGATTGGGTAGCTGAACTCAGCTGTACCACTCATTACATTACATTAGCACTGAGGTTCCAGACTTCTAAGAGTTTTCTGTTTTGACTTGTATTCGGGACACAACAGGCTTTGGCAGGAATGGATCTTCTCACATCCTCCTTGATACAAGATAGCAAGTAGTCTTGGTCATTGCAAGTGTCCTTGAATATCCTAGAGTTCCTCTCTCTCTCCAAAGGTGGTATATGGTTGCATAGAAGCTGAAGCATAGGATTCTGTTTTTTATTCCATCTCCACAATAGTTCAGAGTACACCAATCAATTTACTCAATCCAAGGGAGTGGGCTTTTGTTAATCCCAGATATCTTGAGTACTTGGTTCCATATCCATGCAGAAAATTAGCATGCAAAGAAGAGGTGCACAACAGACTCCTCAGCAGTATTACAGAAAGAGCAGCAGGACTGGGAAATAATTCCCATTTTGAGAAGCTTGTCCTGAGTGAGTAGCCTTTGTTTCAAAGCCAACCAAGTAATAAACCTGTGTTTAGGGACAACTCCCTTGAACCATATTAGAGGGGCCCAGTTCACCTTACCAGAGTGTTGTCTACACATAGCCCATGTCTCCTTAATTGAAAAGTTTCCTGAGCTAGATGGGAGCCATATGACCCTATCCTTGGGGAGGTTATGTATTTTGATCATATGAAGTTGATCCCATAAAGCATGCAATTCAGAAACAGTACCTGTTCTCCATTGCCTGTCATTCAACAGCTTCTCCACTTTGTCATCCATCTTGAAACCAACCCTATGCATCTCTCTTGGGGTAACATGGCCAATTAAGGGACTGTTAGAGTGCCACATATCCCACCAAATCCATGTATTCTTTCCATCAGCAACTTGAACATTACACAGGTTTTTGGCTCTGTCTCTTGTTTGAAGGATTTTCCTCCAAGACCAAGAGCAACTTGATGATAGTTTAGTAGACCAGAAGTTCTTGTGTTTTATGAGATGAGCATAGACCCAGTCCACCCACAATGATTTCCTCCTGCTTAGTAAGTGCCACAAAAGCTTGTATATTTCTATCTGGTTCCAGTGTAGAGAATTGGATACACCAAGTCCCCCTTCAGCCTTAGGAAGGCAGATCTCAGACCAGGCAACCTTGCACAACTTTCCTTTCTGTTCATTTCCATCCCACAGAAATCTGTAGCATATTTGATTAAGGTTTTTAAGAATCTTCTTTGGGAGGATGAAGTTGGAACACCAATGGATTTGAATGGAGAAAAGGACTGATTTGATAAGTTGTTTTCTGCCAGCATAACTGAGGTTCTTGAATTTCCAGCTCTGAGCTCTGCAGTACGTTCTCTCTATCAGCTCTCTACAATCACTTATTTTCAGCCTGGAAGAGATGACGGGGATTCCAAGGTACTTAATGGGAAGTACCCCTTCACCAATACCCCATAAGCTTTGAATTTGTTCTCTAACTTCAGGACATACAGGTGCAGTAAACAGTTGAGATTTTTTGAAGTTAATAGACAGGCTAGTAAAATTCTGGAATGTATCAAGGGCATCCTTGAGGAATTTTGTAGACTCAAGATCACTAGCAGCAAATAGAAATAAATCATCTGCAAAGTTGATGTGGGTAATCATGGGGTATCACACTTTGGGTGAAAGCTGAATCCTTGATTACCCAGCTGGCTTTTGATACAATATTCTAAATATTCCATACAACTTGTGAATAGGTAAGGGGAGGTGGGGTCCCCTTGTCTTAATCCTTTTCTCCCAATGAAGAAGCCATTCATAGACCCATTCAAGGAAAGAGAGTAAGAAGTAGACCTTATGAGCTCCAAATCCAATCTTTGAACTTTTGGGGGAAATTCCAAGCATTAAGGAGAGGTTTGAGTCTATTGGCAATGAGTTTTGCAATGCATTTATATATGGTATTGACACAAGATATGGGTTTGTAATCCTCCACCTAAGTAGGGTTAGGACCCTTAGGCACCAAGGTAATAGATGTGTGATTAACCTGCTTGAGGAGTTTGCTACTTCTGAAAAAATCACTGACAGCATAGCAGAATTCTTGGCCTGTAATTTCCCAGGTTTCCTTAAAAAACTTAGGGGTGTACCCATCAGAGCCAGGGGCTTTACCATCCCTTAGACTAAACATACAAGCTTTGATTTCATTGTAAAAGAAACTCCTTATCAGTTCAGTAGCCTCATTATCAGATAAGACTCTATCAACAATGGGGAGTAAGAGAGGGGTATCCCTAGGGGAGTGTGGTTCCCCAAGCTGCCCCTTATGATAGGCTATGAATTCATCAGCAATGTTGCCTTGGTCAAGGATACATCTCCCATCCCCAGTTCTAAGAGATAAAACTTTGTTTATGGATCTGTGTCCAATCAGAGATTTATAGAAGAATTTAGAGTTGTTGTCCCCCTCTTACAGCCAGAGAATTCTTGACTTTTGTCTAAGTTGAGACTCATTTGCTCTAAGGAGTGCACAGTATAGAGAGAATTTATCAGACTCCTCTTTTTTAAGGTGGCTTCCCAGACCATTCATTATATCAGTTTGTATCTTTGTGAGCTCTTCCTTAGTCCTCTTGATTCTGCTTTGGATTTCAGAGAACTCCTTACTCCATTGTTTCAGTTTGAGCTTGAGTCTTTTTAACTTGGAGACAAGTCTGAACATAGGGGTGCCAGTGACCATACCAGCCCAGGAGTCTTGAGAAATCTTTAAGAAGTCAGGGTGGTTCACCCAGTGATTGAAGAACTTAAAGGGAGTTTTACCCTTTGGACCATCCTCCATCAATCTAACCAAGCATGGTGAGTGATTTAATATCCCAGGAGGTAAAAATTCAGCTTCTGATGCCAAGAAGTGTTGGAGCCAAGCATGGTTTACAAGGGCTCTATCAAGCTTACATACTATCGTTTCTTTTGTTTGATTTCTGTCATTCCAAGTGAATTTACAGCCGTTGAATCTAAGGTCATTCAGCTCAAGTGTATCTAAATAGTCATTGAAGTCCTTTGTGGCTTGGATATTGATATCCCTTCTACCATACTTTTCAGTGATGTATCTGACCACATTAAAGTCACCTACAATGATCCAAGGAGAATTGGATTGGATACTCATTAGGTCTCTCCACAAATATTTCCTTTCATTCACATCATTGGTGCCATAAGCAAAGCTAACCAAGGCAGTCTTTTTAGTTGCTTTGATAACCATGTTGCCATGTATCAACTGATTAGTACAGAAAATAGGATCAAAAGCAATCTCCTCTTCCTTCCAACAAACCCACACTCTACCCCTGTTAACGTATATCGGCTAAGAAAACTAGGGGATCCTCTATTTAGGTCTGGTAATCATCTATACACCAAGAGTACTTTTCTCTTCATATGAGAACGGCTAAAGTGAGACATTCTCAATTTCATATCAACAATATAATAAATTATGTGGTCGTAGTTTGATAGATTTGACTATCTTTTCTTGATATCTCGACATACAGATAAAACATCCCCTTCTAAAGTAATCTTGTTTAGCCCTAAATCTTAACCAAACTTGATACCCTCTTGAGATGCAATTGCTTCCACTATATTAGCCGTCGGACAATTGTATAACTTCTTTGATAGAGTTTCAATGAAATCCCCTTTCTTATCACTTACTACAATTCCTACAAACACATTCCTTGTATCCCTTAAAATAACACCATCAAAGTTTACTTTGTAAATGTTTGGAGGTGGAGGTGTCCATACTTCTAATAGGGGAGAATTCTTCAGTTTTGTTTCGAGTTGAGCATTTTGAAATTCCTGTAAAACGTTTCTTGCATACTCTGCTATATAATGTGGATTTTGTTCTTTGTTTAGAAAAAACTTCTTGTTTTAATTCTTCCAAATTGTCCAAGCTGTTACCATGAATAAACCTATCAAATAATCCCCATTTTCATTTCTATTCAGCCTTATAAAAATCTGCTCCATCGTGTTTACTTTAAATTTGTTAAGAAAGAAGGATTAAAACGATGAAGAAGAAATCAGGCACACAAAAAAACAGATTTGGTTCGGAAAATTGTGCCTACGTCCACTGATGCAAACCCAATTCTACTATTCTCCAATCTCAGAATAACATGTTACAAAGAGCAGCCACGAAAGTATGAATAAATACCTTGTAATTAGGGCTAAACATAATAGAATTGAAATTACTATTATATCCCTAATCTCCCATAAAATTCGGGCCGAGGGCTATGCCCTTGTAATCCCTCCCCCCTTCGGGCAGGGGACAGCGGACAGCAACCTCAGTGCTGAGTTCAACCGACATTCCAATGCTAGCAGATCATTAATACTTCCCAGTTGTCCCAGTAACATCAGTCTACACCTAACAACAGAATTGATCTACCCGAATAGTCAAATGAGAAGTAAACCATGTTGATTTAGCAAAGTGATAGCCCTTTAACACATGTAAGATGCTCTCTATAGCACTATCACATTTCTCACATCTCAAATCCACATCTATTTCTTTCTTAAGAGAATCTCCTTGGTGAGAAGCAGCTCTTTATAAGATCGCCAACTAAAGATCTTAACTTTATTAGGAATTCGGAGAGACTAGAATTTCTTCCAAACAAGACCATTTCCAACAATACTCCGTACTGTTTTTTTTTTTTTTTGGAAGGTCAGGTTTATTATATAATAAAAGTTAAAAAGTAGGAAGAATTACAATCAACAAGGGCTACTATCACCCAGCAAAACTGGCCCAAAAGAAAGTACAAGACAAGGGCAGCAGATCAATGACCACTACACAAATGACACAAAGTGTTTTAAATGAAAGTAGCTTTAATTTTCGAATCGGAGAGAAGTGTTCTATTGGGACTAGTATCCGGGACAGAACAAGCCTTAGCAGGAATAACACTTCTGATATTCTCCATGATGCAGTTGAGGATGAATTCTTTGTCCTTGCATTGGGTCTTGAAGATCCTACCATTTCTTTCTTGCCACAGAAAATATATAGCAGCATTGAAACTGAGGCAGAGGATCCTAGCCTTGATATCAGTTCCACAACAGTGTTGAGTACACTAAGTTTCTCAGACCAAGGGAGAGGGGTTCTAAAGATGCCATAAGTAAGGAGTATTTTGCACCACACCTAGGTAGAGAAGGGGCATTCAAAGAATAGGTGCTCCCCCAGATTCAGTAGAGGAATTGCATAAGGAACAATAGGAGTGGTTGATGATCCCCATTCTCAAGAGTTTATCCTGTGTTAGGAGCCTATTTCTCAGAGCAAGCCAAGTGATGAACTTGTATTTAGGAACAACCCCTTTAAACCAAATAAGAGGGGCCTAGATCACAGGTTGGCAGTGGTGTCTACACTTATCCCAAGTGTCTCTTATGGTGAAGTTACCTGATTTTGAGAGGAGCCAAGTGAGCTTATCCTTAGGATAGTTGTGTATAGGGATGGATATCAGCTGATCCCAAAGAGGTTGCAGGCTAGGGTCAGAACCAATAAGCCATTTTCTGTCTTGTATCAAGATGTCAACTCTGTCAGCAATATTGAACCCAGCTCTGTGGATCAGTTTGGGGGTAATGTGAGATATAAGGGGGATATTGGGGTGCCACATATCCCATCAAAACCATATGTCATTTCCATCAGCAACCTTGCAACTATAGTACCTCTTCACTTTATCCCTAGCCTGCAGGATCTTCCTCCAAGATGGTATGCTAACTTGACAGAAAATTGACCATTCTTGCTATAGTGCCAAATGATTCTATCTTAAGGAAGCCGATCACTTAATGGGAGACTAAGAAATGTATCTACTTTATGTGGCAAGAAGATATGATTAAGGTGTGTTTGGTTGGTCGGAAATCTTGGGAAAGAAAAGTATTTAGCTACTTTCCCATGCTTTTTGGGTGTTTGGATAATGGAAAAATGTGGGATCCACTGGAAAACACTTTTCCAAACCGTCATAAATTTCAATCAAACACCCCTATTTATTTTTCTCTCAAAAAGACGGGAAAACGTTGAAAAGGAAAGTAATCGTACTCATCTTCTCTTGCTTGTCTTCACAATGTAACGGTTAGTTTGAATTCACACTATAGTATATATGTAGATATGAGAAATAGTAGGAGCAGATAGCCCAATAACAGATGACGTGTGTCAAGATTATGACCGACATGTGGTACGGGCCCCATTGATACCGACGAGTAGAACCCTCGGGAACTTCCTAAGGAAGAACCCCGGTCGGTTTGGCGAATCTATTCAAGCAATATATGATCGAGACATAGGTATAAGGAGAAGGTAGTGTACTACCATGATGACCCTTTATTACATAGATTACAGGATGATCAATACTACCACCGTCGAGAGCAATGCTCAATAACGTTGAAGGCAATACTACCTCTGTATAGAGCGATGCTCAACGACGTTGAAGGCAATGCTACCTCCATCTAGAGCAATGCTCAACGTCGTTGAAGGCAATTCTACTTCCATCTAGAGCGATGTTCAACGATTTTGAAGGCAATACTACCTCCGTCTAGAGCGATGCTCAACGACGTTGAAGGCGATACTACCTCCGTCTAGAGCGATGCTCAACGACGTTAAAGGCAATACTATCTCTATCTAGAGCAATGCTCGACGACGTGGAAAGCAAAGCATACATTACAGCATGATGATAGTACCTCCATCTAGAGCGATGCTTAATGACATTGAAGATGATATATACCTCTATCTAGAGCGATGCTCAACGACGTAGAAGGTGATACTTAACATTATCTGGAGGAAAATAGGATGTGAAGAAAAGGAGGGTCATGAGGCTCTCCAACACTTAGTCGTATTGGGTTTATAGGTCGTGTCACAGTTTTGCAATGGCAAACTTGTAATTATCCAACCGACTTGTGATTGGTCGACCTAAGAGACTGGGGTGCATAATGCGTACTACCCCAAGTAAACGTTTTAACCACGTCGGAAACGGTGGTTGGGAATTCTAACTACAGTTAACTTTTCTTCCAAAAGCTATAAATACTGGCTCACTTCCTACATTTGGGAAGGATGGAGAAAAATGCATCAGACTCCTAGGAATGTAGCGCTGAAGTGTACTCACATAATTCTTAGTCTTGGCTCACTATTATCCTTAGCCTAGTTCGACCAGTTTTAGACGATCCACCAGACCTTGAAATTAGTCTGACTTGATCCCTCTTTGGGTACGTAGGCAGCCTACAAAAGGTTCAGTCATAATAATTAGAGCCCTAGGGGTTGGAGAATCTCTAACACCTTGACCCATTATTCCCCTTAGTTTTACTCGACCCATGCTAACGGTCAATTTGCTTTACTCTTTAATTCTTTTAGAGACGGGATACGGTCACCTGTTGATTTAGGTTCCCGTCGATCAGTAATTCTACTGTTGGTGACTATTCACAAAACCACCCACTACACTTTGGCGACTCCGCTAGGGACTAAGTCTCCTACATACTGATCACCATTAGAAGAATGTCAATATCGAAGAAAGATGAAGGCCGTAGAGCAAGATGGAGCATTGTCTCTTCACTCTGTTGAACAGAGACGTGAGGAGGATTTACCAGACAATTTGCATGAGCTGGAAAATACTCTAGGCGCATTTCCTAGTTTCCTCCGTACGCTATTGGCCATGAACGATGAGTACCGACATTACTACTCGCAAGATTTCTAGAGTAAGGGAAGGGCAATTCAAATTAGCTAGGCGCGCAATACCTCGATCTTGGATTCATGATCAGCTACACAGGACTCTAAGTCTTGACGGGTAGTAGGAGAAACCTTCAGCTCTCGATAACATGTGAGGTGCTCCAATGCTTCCTCCATGCTGCCTAAGTGCGCTATCAACCAATCTCGCTTCATCCCGGCTGCTAAGGGATCCCCTAGCTCCTTCCGCATATCATGGAGATCCTCCACGGTAAGAGTAGAGGGATGTTTCTCCTGAAGACATCCGATCAACGAACATATAGCTGAGTAGAAAAAGGCTCGAAGGTGAGGACTAGAGAAAATCATCTTAGTACAAGGATCGCCATAACAATCAATGATCCTTTGAAGAATAGAGCTATAGGTGGAAGGAATATAGATCTCTCCTACGAACACCAAGCAAACGTCCATTCCAATAGGATGTAGTAGTGGATCAACATAAGTATCCACGCTTGCTCAGAAAATCCATCACTAATAGAGTCATGGGAATGATCGCTCTCGCTAGAAGCATCAATAACACCAACACCCTCCTCATCGAGAATCAATGATCCCGGGGGTACATCCATAACTGGATCAAGCACCCTCTCCTGTTTAGGGGGAGATGACACTGAGGGGGCATGAGGACTACCTCCTCGCTTTTGTCGTTTAGATGATGTCTTCCTCAAATGTACTGGGGAAGCGATAGGAGTTTCTTCCCATACAAAGAAAGCATCACTAGTAGTGTCCCCAACACCAGGAGTAGGAGGACACTGATGCCTGGAGGACTCACCTGGAAGAGATAAAATGATCACTTCACATAAGCAATTGATATGCTTAAAATGAAACATACACTAATAAGAATAATCAAAGTTTTACCCCTCTTAGTCAAGCACGATGTAAGGGAAGTGCTAGGAGAGACTACTAAGGGATGTGCTAGAAGAGACTACTATTACTAACGCCATCCTACTCGAGTCGAGCCAGTGATGTTTTACGTCAACATTAAGGCTGATAAGGCCAGAGTCATGCCTCAGCAGTATCGTTTCCCTCATCTCCTTTACCCTCATATTCGGAAATTGGTACCTCCTCCTCCTGAATAAGGACTGGGGGACTGGATTCGTTTGGAGGACGAACCAATATGACATGTAAACCACACCTATGAGAGAAAGACCAAGTAGATTATAAAATTGGTCGAAACAATGCAAGAATAAGAAAAGTATGTGCGCATACATTAGCTATTGATGATTGCAACAAAGTCCCGAGGACGACTAGCTATTAATGATTTCAGCAAAGTCCCGATGAGGACTACCTATTGATGATTCAACAAAGTCCCGAGGAGGATTAGCTGTTGATGATTTCAGAAAAGTTCTGAGGAGGACTAACTGTTGATGATTTCAGCAAAGTCCTGAGAACTAGCTATTGATAATTTCAGCAAAGTCTCGAGGTGTAGTGACCCTGACCTTACCCTTTCATTAAATATTTAAATCCTATTTAATTATCCAAATGAACCTTAGCATGTAATTGTTATAAGATGGGCTGAATTGGTTATAATTGTAATTATAAGAGAATAGAGGACTTGTTAGGAAAATATTACAAATATTTGAGACACTTCAAAAATTTCAGAATTTAATAGAAACTAAGAATTAGAATTGGTCGTGTGGAACTTTGGGGGATGAAATGGTCCAAAGTCCAAATCTCTAGCGATAGATTAGTCTTTTCATAATTATTTAAATTCATAGTTACTGGAATAGATTGGATTGGGAGGGAAAGTTACCACTTTCTCTTAACCACCTCCTAAGTAGGAAATGTGGAGGTTATGGGAAGGTTTCCCATAATCAATGGGAGTCCTTGCTGGTATCACACAGCCATGAAAGGAGGAGAAGGAGTTAGATGAGAAGATTGAGAGGGAGGAAAGAAAAGGAAGAGAGGATAGAGAAGAAGAGGATACAACATCGTAGGAGGAAGATGGCTAAAGAGAAAATGGCTAAGGAGAAGAAAGCAAGTAAAGGAAGAAAGCACAAAGCCCATCAGAAGAAAAGGAAAGAGAGTAGAAGGTTGATAAAAAAAGCATTGAAGAGACAAGAAAAGCTAGACGAGGAAAGAGATGATAATGATTTTTCTCCTGATCGGGATGTACGAGATCATGAGGTAGGAATTTCCTTAGTTCTACGGTAGTCATATTCATAGAATGTAATGATGCTATAGAATAATGTATACAGGATCATTGTGTTGTTTGTGGTTGAATTATGCATATAATCTATGATTTCCCCATGTTGTGTGAAGATCATGTGTTTAATTGTTGAATTATGAACGTTGGGAAGAAATTCTAGCTATGAACTTTGATTCATGAAAATTGGTGAATTTATCAAGTTAATCATGGGTTTGAAATTTGGGTTTTGTTTATGGCATGCTACCCTTGTTTATGATGGTGTAAATCATGATTTTAGTGTTTAAAAATGTTAAATTAGAGTGTATGTGAGATTGGGCACGAATCACGAGGAAGAAATTTGAAATATGGGTAGAGATTGCCTCCTCGACAGTTGCTGAGGTTGCTGCCGAGCTAGCACAAGCCCTTGGCCCTGTTACCGAGACTCGACAACTGCCGAGGAGCTTCGATAGGAAGCTCGGTAGCTACAGAGCACCCGCTAAGCTCCAAAATGCATGAACTTTCATAGGAAGCCCCATGATGATAATTGTAGTGTTTTTGTGGTCTTGGTTTGTGTGCGAAATAACTGTGTAAGATTTTGTGCAATAAAATGTGTAAAGTGTCAAGTTTTCAACATGAGTTGACTACATATGGTATGATATTGGTTGTTAACTATGTGGTATGAAGTTAGGGTGTATAATGATCAAAGTTTGTTAAATTGCTGTGTGTATGGTATTTGAGTCTTATGTATGTTTTCAGAACTATGGATATTTGAGAGTGATGCTAGAGGCATTCACTGGTGGTCCTTGTGTCGTGTGTGACACAAGATGTATATGTTGATTGTGTTTGTGAATGTGAATTTCCTACCTAGGGTACATCC
>JAUPMG010026591.1:0-14883 GCA_031762675.1 Pachysandra terminalis | reverse complement strand
TTCCTATCCAAGGCCTGAATCTCCTCCAAAATTTTGTTCTTTCTATCTGGGAGCCACCCAAACACCTCTTTATTCCAGCTCTTCAGATTTTCCTTAATTCCTCTGAGATATTTCATAAATTTGAACCCTTCCCTTCTCACCCCGACCCGCCCTCCTTGCTACTCCACCAGTCCTTAATCAACTCCTTGAATTTAGAGTGTAATGGTCACATATTCTCAAACCTAAATGGAGGGGGGCCGTGTCTCAATATTTGATCTGTATTGATTAAAATGGGGGAATGACCAGATGTGACCCTGGGCAGGAGTTTTTGAACAGTATTTGGGAAATGCTCCTCCCTGTCCGACGAGACAAACACCCTATGCAGGCTACAACATACCAACTTATCTTGTAAATTGGACCAAGTGAACTTGCCACCTTTGAGGGGAAAGTCAATCAACTCCATCTCATTGATTAAATCCACAAATCCCCTCATACACTTAGTGACTCTGCTACGACCCAATTTCTTGTGTGAAAACCTAATCACATTAAGGTCACCAACCACACACCACGGATCCTCCCACAGTTCACGAAATCTTGTAAGTTTGCTCCAGAAGCCTCCTCTCTCCTTGGGTTTGTTGGGAGTTGGGACCATACACTCCTGTCAAGATCCACTCAAAACCATCTGACACACTGCGGAATTTAATTGATACCAGAAATCTTCCAACCCAAACTTCCTTTTGGATCACACAATTCACATCCCAAATTATACAGATACCCCCCGATCTCCTTATAGAAGGTAAGAATTCCCACTCCTTGTTTCTTGCGCCCCCTAACTGCCTATTCAATCTCTTCGAAATCTTCTCACTTTTTGTTTCTTGAATCACCACTATATCTGCCGTGACCCTCCTCAAAATGTCTTTCACTGCTCTCCTCTTTTCCTTATCCCCTAACTCTAACATTCCAACTAATGATCTTCATCGAGTAACTCTCTCCATCTCTTCCTCACTCTGGTTCCAAAACTTCTTTCTTTTATATTGCAAGCTCCACTGTGATTTCCTATTCTCACTATATTCGCCCCCACGCTCCGGACTCCTCTTCTCTACGCTATGTTCTTCTTGACAATGACGTTCTTTTCTTGTACATGTCAATAATGATAATAATGTATTTGCTTGGTATTCTTTTCTTGCCAAAAGTCCACTAGACTTGGATACCATTTTATCCTACGTAACAACAGGAAAATGTCTTGTCCCAACTTGTTGGGATCGGCAACACATATCCTATATAGTCATCCTAATTTGTCAAAACCAGTATCTTCAATAGGATCTTGTGCATTAAATCGTCTTGGACTGACTCCATGCATGTCCTTTTTGGTCTTCCTCTCACCGTTCTTGATCCTTCAATATGTACCCCCACATCTTCTAACAGACACCTCCCTAGTTCTTCATTTTACGTGGCCAAACAATCTTAACCTACTTTTCTTATCTTATCTCCAATTTGGGTTATTTCTAGTGTTCATTTCTCACCTTATCTTTCCTAGTCTTTCCATGATCCATTTTAGCATCCTCATCTTAGCGACATTCATTCCTATAAATATGTTACTTCCTTGTTGCATAGCTTTTTGCTCCTTACTTTGTAACCGGCCTAGGAGCTATTTAATAAAATTTTCCATTGACCTTGAGTGGAATTCATTAGATCAAATAATACTCTAGAACATGTGCAACATCCTTGTCAATATCCCCCCTTTTTGTAGATAACTAATACAAGATAATGGAAGTGTTTACTTTTGGAAATCACCTAGTTCTCAATTCTTACCATTGCTTCATCCTTGCTAACGTTTGTACTATAATCACACTCCACGTGAACTCGACTTATTTTTAAAACTTTTTGAAGTATTCCTTCATAATTCTACTTTTGCATTTACTCCCTCTCTAATTTGGTCCCCCAAAACCATTGTATCTACCAATAACACAAACCAAAGCACCTCCCCTTGAGTTTGAGCTATTCGTCCATAATCAAAGTACAAGGATTCGGGCTCATAGTTACCCCTAATGTTCAGCTATTGTTACTAGAAACTCGTTTATCTCACTTTCAATTGTTGTCACACTAGTTATTGCTCTCTTATCCGTATCTTACACCTATTGTTACTAGATCTCATTTGTGTCACTACCAATTGTTCTCGCACTAATTATTTTCTCCTTTATATATTCTTGATAATATTAGTGTATCTGATTGGCACTCCTTTCCTACCCAGAATCCATCACATTAAATTCCTAGGTACTTTATCATATGTTTTCTCTAGATCAATGAAAACCATATAAATGTATTTCTTCGTCTATCTAATTTTCCCTACTAATTGTCCTAGTAAAATCCATGGGTACTCTATCATATGTTTTCTTTAGATCAATTAAAACCATATGAAGGTATTTTTTCTTCTCCTGTCCAAGTAAAATGATAGCTTTAGTGGTAGACCTTGGCAAAAACCACCGATGTTTTGACATAGTTTTTTTTTCTTTTGTAATCTTTGCTTCATTACTCTTTCCATTAATTTGATAGTATGATTTGTAAGCGTAACTCCATGATAATTAGTACAGTTTTGGATGTCACTTTTGTTCTCATATATAGGTACTAAAATATTCTCCTCCAAGCATTTGGCATTTTCTTATTCTTCAATGTTCTATCAAGTAAGTTGGTCAACCAGGATACTTCAACCTCTTCCATACATTTCCATTCTGGAATTGGAATACCATCCCGTCACAAAACCTTTCTTATATTTATCTTAGCTAAAGTTCCTTCGTTTAATAAACTAATCCTAGAACATAGTATTGTTTTCTTGTCTCCCTAATGCTCATACCTTCCTTTTATCATCCGTTCCCAAGTGCTTTTCTATTTTCCTGCTAAGCGAATCTCCTTTTGCTTTAGTATCCCCTAAAGCTTTAAACATGTAATGTTCTCTTGTCTCCTCAATGTTAACATCTCCACTCAATCTAGAGCTCTCCTTACTTTTTCTATTTAGTAATTTTCAAAAGCATTTTTTCTACCCTTCGTTACTGTCTTCGACCTTTACAGTTTTACCCAAACTTCAAAATTGTCACATTTAATGCATTTAACTTGATTTAGATCTCTCATCGTTTCTCTGATTCTGGAGCTTGTAGATATATTTCTAATCGTCTTTTGTACCTAGCTTTTTATAAAGATTATCATATGCTTTTCACTTTTGGTTTCACTTATTATTAAGTTGATTTTTGTACACCTTGGTTTGTGTTTTCTTGGATTCCATCTATTTGCCATTTCTTGAAATTGAGCTTCTTTCTAATAGCCTTTTGAACATCATTATGTTGTGTAGCAAGACTTCCTACTGAAATGACTTTGTAATTTATACAGGTTTCTAACTCTTTTCTTTGAAGAAAGAAAAAAGTTGATTTACTGTGGTACGGTCTTAAATATCATTAAATGTTCATCTCTCTTGCGAAAAAACACATATATTAATGCAAGATTGTAAACCACTGCATACCATAATGGATTTAGAAAAATTTGTGCTGGCTGCCAACCTTACGCAACTATCCTTTTGCCGGGGCTGGAACTGGCAGTTCCATAAGAATGGAAGGCTTCTGAAAAAGTGAATGACTTTGGTAGCTTGGCCAACTTATTGATCACATCTGTCGTCTATTTTATGCCTAGCTCATGTTCAATAACATATTATATGAAAGCTGAGGTGAGGAATTAAAGCCTTCTGTCTTCAACTTCTTAAAGGATATTAAGTGAAAAGAGGTCCAGTTAATTAATTTGTTGTGGTTTTAGCAAGTCTACTGTATTTTTGAGAATGACTACTATTCTTTATGGCATCCATTGTTTCACAATTTATGTTGCTACATAGGTATTTTATCTAGTCTTATTTTACGAATACCAGTGAATATTTGGGCTATTTCATTTGCAATGACAGATCTGATCCATGGTCCTTTCTGTGAATATCTTGTTCTTGAAAAGGCATAGGCTCATGGTAGCCAAGATTTTTAGAACTGGAGTTTTCTTGTGAGACTTTGACGAGTGGAGAGAGCTTTACATTCTATTTTGATTTTTTGGTTAGTAAAACCGTACGTTAACCAAGTGATTAAGTAATATTGTTGGACATTAAAAATGATTCTGAGATTTTTTTTGTTTAAAGAATTTTCCATCAGATATTGGGCCATTTATAATCTTTATTTTGCCTTGTTCAATAAAGTGATTTTTGTACCAATGACTAAGCTACAGTAGAAGTAGAGAATTTTGATATACCCATTTTAAATTATTTTTTATTTCTGATAATTTAGGCAATGCAGATAAAATGGGGTTATTTGTCTTCACCTCTTTGAATGCTTCCCAAAAACTTAAAAGAATTGACTTTTCCGGTTATCTTTGGTTAACTTGTTGCTGGAAACTTAATTTCATCACTGATTATGCATAAATGTGTAGAGTAGGTCCTTGCAAAAAAATCATGATCTTAGTTGTCTATGACTGTCCATTTTAAATGTATTTTCAATTTCTGGGTTATTGCTTGTTCAAAATGTTAGAAAGGATTGTTCAATGATGGAGTTTCTTTTTATATTAATTTGACATTATTAACTTTTTATTTTCTTTTCAATTTTCGCAGAAATATTTATTGTTGAAGGGGATTCAGCTGGTGGTAGTGCAAAACAAGGACGTGATAGGTGCTTTCAGGTGAAATATTGGCTTTTGCTTTTGGCAGTGGTTACATATAATCATTAAGTAGGCAACCATTAGTGCTTTTTAATCATATCAACATGGTTCTACGGACCGGTTCATACTGGGACTGGACCTTGACGGTCCGGTCCCAACCCGCAATACAAACTAGTGTATTGCGGGGTTGTGGACTGGCATTCTGGTGACCGGTAGCTAGTCCGACGGCCGGTCCCTTTGATCCTATCGGTCTCTCCGATCCTGCCAGTGCTGCTAGTCTGGCACCCCGACGACCGGTAATTATTGTTTTTATTATTGTACTGGATCCAATCCGGCCGGTACCGCCGGTCGAGACCGGAACCAGTCGGGACTGCCGGTCCGGTCCTCGGTTCCGGTACATTAAACCTTGCATATCAAAGTCAATACTTGAAAGTTGACTTGGTTTGTTAGGAGCATAGTTCAAAATATCGTATCGTATCGCCCGTATCGGGCAATACGTATCGTGTATCGACCAGGTCGATACAATAAATTTGCCCCATTATTGGAGACATGTCGGGCGACATGTCGCCAATGTCGCTCGACATGTCTCTGAGACCATGTAAAGTGAGTTTCATTTTGGCGACATGAGAGACATGTCGGCGAAACCATGGTGTAGCGATTTACACCCTGATTTCGTGTCGCCCCCTTCGGAAATGGCGACATGTCACCGACATTGTATACACTGGCGATCAACAGCCACCCTTCCGATAGGCAAAAAAATCTTCTTCAACAAGAAACCTCATCACACCTTCAAAATCAGGCTTTCATGGGGAACATTAATCAAACTCAACAAACCAAACTCAGATCAGACCATATAAAGCCCTAAAATAGTCGATCCATCAAAGAGAAAAACCCCAAAACTGCTAGAAAGAGGTAGCGCAATCGCTACCTCACTTCTATGGGGACTCGAGAGGTAGCGTGAGACCGCTACCTCTCGGCTGGAGCAGGCGAGATCAGCAGAAAAATAAAACGAGATAAAGAAGAAGAAAGGAAGAAGAGTTGCCATGAATAGTACTCGTGAATAGTTGCAGTGAACAGTACCCGTGAATAGTACCCCTGAACAGTATCAAGCCCTGTGCTCTGATACCATGTTGTAGCACCAAAACATACTCATCTCAATTAGAGAGAGCACTTATATATTAACTAGGGTTAGGGCAAACTGTAAACAGGAAAATAAATAAAACAAAGAGAGATGGCTTATGGGTCATTAGGCCCACTCGCCTGTTCCAACACCCATCATCTCGTGGCCACTGACAAGGGGATTCTCTATCCCCATTCCTATTTACCTTGGTGTGTGATGTCTTCAGTTCATTTATGGAGGTCGTTGAGAGTTAGGGATTGATTAGGGGGTTTCAGATTGGGGCAGATAGAATTCAGGTGTCTCACCTTCAATTTCCGTATGATACAATGCTTTTTCTTGAGGCGGACGTGAACCAAATCTTCTAGCAAAGCCGGCTGTTCCAAATCATTGTGTTACCCTAGTTCAACAGGTGGTGAATGGAGAGAGATGTGATGTGGGGGAGGTTGTAGGCTTGGGTGGTAGTGAGGGGGACTCAGTTCAGCAGGTCTTACTAGATACGGGAGTTGAGGTGCTAGATGGTGATGGGTGTCTGTTGGTTTAGGGGAGAGAGGGATAGGTGGGGAGGATGGTTGAGTTTGCCATTACTGTTTTGGATGAGATTCGAGATAGTAGAGGTAAGGCGGTTTCTGTTCAGGAGGCCATTGATATCTCTAGGACTAGGCATGAGGGTGGAGAGGCAATTGTCCAATGAAGATAATAAGTTGGAATATCATAGGCCTAGGTAAGGTAGAGAAGAAGAGGGCAGTTAAGGACTTGTGCTTGAGTGCTAGACCGGACATTCTAGTGTTGATTGAAACCAAAAATGAAGTAATTGATCAAGGTATGGTGAGACGACTATGGGGTGATAAAGACCATAGGTGGGAGTTTTTGCCATCGGTAGGGACGGCGGGGGGTATCCTAGTAATGTGGGATAAGACTTCGTTGGTCGATGGTGAAGTGTCGCGGGGACGCTTCGACTTGTCCATGCAGTTTAAGAGTGAATCTGATGGGTTTGAGTGGGTCCTGTATGCTGTGTACAGTCCTAACAGAGTGAGGGATCGGGTGGTTTTCTAAGAGGAGATCAAGGATCGTAAAAGAATTTTGTCGGGGTGTGGTGCTTGGTTGGGCATTTTAACATTACTCGTTTTGTCAGTGAAAAAGGTGGTGGTGTGGCGAGAGTTACTAGGAGCATGATGAAGTTTTCGTCTGTTATTAGGGACTGTGATTTGGTGGATTATCCTTTGACGGGGGTAAATTTTCTTGGTCTAATGGTCGGAGTAATCCTGTCTGTTGTAGATTGGACAGATTTTTGGCCTCTTTAGGATGGGATGAGCATTTCCCTTTTACCAATCATTGGCTCATGGCTAGAACCACCTCGGATCATTGGCTTATACAGATTTGCACTGATGTTAGACAGAAAGGGCTGTCTCCCTTTAGGTTTGAGAACATGTGGTTATCCCATCCTAATTTTAAGGAGACGATCAAGGATTGGTGGGAGAAATGTATTGGGGCTAATACCGGGTGGGCTGATTTTAAGATCATGAGAGGTCTTAGAGGGTTGAGATGAAAGATTAAGAGCTGGAATAAGGAGGTTTTTGGTGTGATTGGGGATAGAAAAAATAATCTTATGGGAAAGATGATGGAGATTGATAGTGGGGAAGGAGTGAGATCCTTGTGTAGGGAGGAGGTGGAGGAGAGGAAGAAAATTAAGGAAGAGATAGAGGATGTTTCGAGACTTGAGAAGATTAGTTGGAGGTAGAAATCTCGGGTGAAGCGGTTGAAGGAGATTGAAATGCTAGTTTCTTTCATAAAATGGCCAATGGGAGAAGAAGAATGAGATGGTATCTTTGAGAGTGGGGGAAAAGAGAGTGGAGTCTGAGGAGGACTTGACTTCTGCTTCATCTGATTTTTACTTCCGGTTGTATAAATCGGAGAAATTTTTTGACTTCGAGTTGAAAAGCAGGTGTGAGGTTTGCTTGGATGAGGAGAGTAGCTAGGGGCTAGAAAGTGGTTTTGAGGAGGAGGAAATTAAGGTAGCAATTTGGGAGTTAGCCGGGGATAAGGCTCCAGGTCCCGATGGTTTCACGATTTGCTTTTTTCATAGCAATTTGGAGTTGATTAAGGACGATCTCTTGAAGGTTTTATTGATTTTTTTTTTGCGAGTGGGATCATCCATAGAGCTACAATTGCTACATTTTTGGTTCTTATCCCTAAGAAGCCTACGGCTAATGATATCAAGGATTTTAGGCCTATCAGTTTAACCACCAGCCTCTTTAAAATCATTGCCAAGGTCCTTTCGATTAGGTTGAGGATGGTGCTACATCAGTTGGTTTCTCCTTAGCAGAGTGCATTTATTAAGGGGAGGCAAATTGTCGATAGTATTCTTGTGGCTGTGGAATGTGTTGAGGAGAGGTCTAGAGTGGGGAGTCCGGAGCTGGTCATTAAACTGGATTTGGAAAAGCTTATGATCGGGTAGAATGGGACTTCCTGGATTAAGTTTTGGAGTGGAAAGGTTTTGGGGTGAGATGACGGTGATGTATTGCAAAGTGCCTGAGGAATGTCTCTTCTCATTCTTGCTTAATGGGTCGATTTGTGGTTTTATTCCTTCCTTTAAAGGTGTAAGACAGGGAGGCCTATTATCTCCTTTCCTGTTTACTTTGGTTGGGGATGTTTTGAGCTGGTTTTTGGTAAAGCTGAGCAGAGGGGTCTAGTTAGAGGATTCCGGGTTGGGAGGGACGAGGTGGAGGTGTCCCACCTCCAGTTTGCTGGTGATACGATTCTGTTTATTGAGGTAGACCTTGGGCAGGTTAGAGTTAGATGGGTTAAGAGCATTCTTAGAATCTTTGAGATGGTGTCTGGTATGAAGGTCAACTTGGGGAAGAAGTCGATGGCTAGTATCCATGTGGAGAAGGAGATGTTAGATGAGTGTGTAGCGGCTTTTGGATATGGGAAGGGGGAGTGGCCTTTGCCTTACTTGGGGTTATCCTTCGGGGGGTAACCCTAGATCCGGGGTTTTTTGGGATCATGTTGTCGAGAGGATTGAGTTGAGGTTGGCCGGTTGGAAGAGGTATTATCTGTCTTTGGGTGGTATGATCACTCTTATCCATGCCTTATGGCTAATCTTCCTGTCTACTATATGTCGTTGTTCCATATGCCCAAGGGGGTAGCTTCTCATATTGAGAAGCTTCAGCAGAAGTTTTTATGGAAGGTTAACGGTAAGAGGAGGGACCATCTGGTTAAGTGGGAGGGAGGTGTGTAAGTCGAAGGAATTAGGTGGCTTGAACCTGGGTAACATAGTGGATCGAAACTCAGCATTTCTGGCTAAATGGCTTTGGAGGTTGACGATGAGCAGGACAATTTGTGGCGCAAGGTGATCGTTAGCAATTATGGTGTCCATGTGAATGGGAGAGTCCTTTATCTGAATGCAAGAGCGTTGCCGGCTAGTCCTTGGAAAGCGGTTGTGGCATTAGCCCCTATGTTTCTTTCTATGGTCCAATTCATTGTGGGGTGTGGGTCTTCTGTTTCCGTTTTCCTAAAGTTTTTAAGGTGGTTCAATTTCAATCTGCTTTGGTGTGTGAGGTTCTTTCTTGGTCGAGTTCCGGTCTTGTGTGGAACCTTCCCTTGCGTAGAGATGTTAGGGAGGTGGAGATGGAGGAGTTGGCTTCTCTCTTTGAGGCTGTCAGGGATTTATTTGTGTCCCAGAATTGGCCGGATAGGAGGATCTGTTCCCTGGATCCGAGAGGTGTTTTCTCGTGTGGGTCCTTCTTCAGTCAGTTCAGAGCTAATAGACTTGGGCCCCCTATTTCCTTTTCTACCCAGGCTGTATGGTCCGCTCTTGCACCACCTAGAGTTTGAGCCTTAGTCTAGCTTTATCAGATTAACACGACGGATATGATCTAGAGAAGCTTTATGGCTCTCTCACCTCATATGTGCTTATGTAGTGTGGAGTAGAAGACACCTGACCATTTGTTCCTTCACTGTTCTGTTGCGGTTGAGATTTGGAGGTTCTTTTTGTGTAGCATTGGGAGGGTATGGGTTATGCCGGCAGGCATTTGCCAGTTGTTTGCATAATGGAGATTCTCAGGTTTGGCAGAGAGGACATATTTTGTATCGCTTGGTCCTTCAGGCTATCTTATGGCACATTTGGAGAGAGCGTAACCAGAGGATTTTCCAAGATACCTCGTCTTCGAGTTCAAGTGTGATCGACAATATCTTGGCGTCGTGGGCTTCAGTGAGGATTCAATTTGTTGGCATTATGGTGGCGGATATTCGCAGAGAGTGGTATTGGATTTCAGTGAGCGGAAGCTGCCCATTGCCAATGTACTCTAATTGGCAGCCTCCGGCGGCTGGGGGGTGAAGCTCAGTTTTGCTGCCTTTTCCTTGGATTCTTTTGGGCCCTTTGGGGTTGGTGGTGTATTCAGAGATAGTGAGGGGGCCTATCTGTTCGCCTTCTCTGGTCCGGGCGGTGGCGGACTGGCGGCATAGTGTTTGAACTCGGAAATCGGATCGGGATCGGCCGAGATGGACCATCTGAAATTAATTAAGAAAATAAAAAAACCCCAACTCGGTCTGATCCCGAGATGGATCGGACAATGTTAGGGGTTTTGTGTTATATCTCGGGATCGGACCGACTCGAGGATCGTCCCGGTCTGATCCCGAGTTGGATCGTCCGATCAAACTCGGGATCGGATGATCCCTAACACTATGACTGGCGGTGAGTTGGTGAGGGTTGCGTTGGTGGCCTTAGTGGCTGACTTGAGGTTAGCTAAGGCACAGGGCTTTCTGGATACTCGGGATCGGATGATCCCTAGCACTATGACTGGCGGTGAGGGTTGCGTTGGTGGCCTTAGTGGCTGACTTGAGGTTAGCTAGGGCACAGGGCTTTCTGGATTTGATTGTGGAGAGCTCATCTTCTATTATCGATTGGTTGAGGAGGAGTGAGCAGTGAGCCTTGAGATATAATCATCTCGTTCGTCTAGCTTGGTCCTTGAGCAGGAATTGGAATATCTCGTTCCAGCTCGTGTTTTGTGGGGCCAATTTGGTGGCTGAGATATTGGCTAGGAGGGGTCTAGGGAGGAGTGCCATGTTTGAGGGGGGTTCTGTCTTTGGAGATGATGCAAGATGACTGATATGATGGGTTGGTGCCTAGGATGGGGCACAACTGGTGGGTTTGGTGTATGGGGTGGTGTTTTTCTATATTTTGGTTGTCTTGTGCCCCGAACGAGAGTCTTGTCTCTCTAGCCTTGGTGTTTGTTTTCCTTTTCCCACTCTTTATCTTTTATATAATTCATCATTTATCAAAAAGAAAAAAAAAACATGGACAAAAGCATGATTGCAGGGGTATTGGTTAGTGAGGATTATTTAAGGGATTGTGCATGAGTGTTGGGTTGTAATGTTGTAGAGTGGCTCATTAGATATCTAGGTTTTCCATCGGGAGGGAATCCTAGGTCTGTATAGTTTTGAGCACTGGTTATTGAGAAAATGGAGAGAAGGTTAGCATCATAGAAGAGGAATTGTGTATCTTTTGGAGGGAGGATCACACTTATACAAGCTACCCTAACGAATATTCTAGTGTACTATGTCCTTATTTCAGTATCCAGGCAGAGTGATCAATATTATAGAAAAGGTTAAGAGAGATTTTCTGTGGGAGGGAGGAGGCCCTAGGAAGCAATGGTGGAGATAGCGGGTGGAGGGGGGCCATATATATATATATAGAAAAGGTTAAGAGAGATTTTTTGTGGGAGGGAGGAGGCTCTAGAAAAGGTTAACGACACCATTGATAGATCAGGTGTTGTTGCACAATCTATATTATTTGTAAGCAATATGAATAAGTTTAAAGGCATCAAAACTAAAACAAATATATGTTTTATAATTTTTGATTTGTTTTTTTGATTTTAAAAAATAAATATTTTTATATTTTTCAATAAAAAATTAACGACACCCGTCGATAGATCGGGTGTCGTTACATCATATATATTATTTGCAAGCAATAAGAATAAGTTTTGGTGTTTGGCCATCATAATCTCTCTCTGAGTGCCCGGTATGTGGAAAGAAAGGTTTGGAACCCTCGACAGTTGGCATATATTCAGTCATGCCTAATAGGCCCAAAACATGCCCTCAAGTCATCAAACCTAAAAAATTACACGTTTTACCTTCAATGGTTCAAGTGATCTCATCATCCTCGCGAATTCATCATCATCATCTATCTATCCCAGGCCTGGTAGTGCTCTATCGTCTCATCCCGTTTTTGCATCAGACTCAGCCATGTCTCTACTATACCCTACACCCACTCCTACACTACTCCCTACTCTTGTACTACTGACTACACTAGCACCGACACTACTCACTCTTGTAACTCTGCCCCTCCTCAGCACAGACTCTCTTAACTAGCTCTGCCAAGTAGTTATTTGGCCTAGTCGGCATACACTGCTCATCATGCTCATCTAGAACTACCTCCTCTAGTTTGTTCAGTTACTCGATAAGAGTTTCATCATCTTCAAATAAATGAACCAAGTCATTAGACTTGAACTCTCCCTTACGACTTCGACTTTGCTTCTGAAGGTGCCTTATCCTAAGCCTCATATTGTAATGTACAAAAACCAACTTCTCCAACTTTGCGTAGCTTAGACGGCTCCAGACTTTAGTGCGAATGAGAGAGAAAGTACTCTAGTTCCTCTCACATCCACTAGATAAAGACGTCTGTGATAGAAGTCTCAGTGCCACCCTCCTTAAGTTTGAGCTTCAGTGCCATACAAAAACAACTACTCAATTGCAAACAATCAAATGCAAAAATTCAGATCTCATATAAATTATAGTACTTTTGAATAAATTGATTGAATTTTTCATTTGTTTTCTAATACCTGTTTCGGAGTAGTCTGGACCCTAATAGTTCCTTGATCACCAAATCAATACATAGCATCTCGAAATAGTTTCTCCTAATTAAGGAAAGAGATTGTTAGTGATAGAGATTTTTAAATCAATCATAATTTATGACTTATAACTTCCTTAGAAGGTAATGTTTACCTCATTAAGTGTCGCATTAGATCTGGTTAAATCACTTTCCAGCCTCAAAATTTTCCTTCCAGAATACACTTATTAGCTTCGTCTCGCTTTTAAGGTCTTTAGCATAATGGTATGTTGGATGAAGGTAAAATGCTGGAAAAAAATAAGAACACATTATTAATTATTCTCCAACTTACAAAAAGTAGGCATTAAAAATATGATTAAATAAATGATATAAAATCTAATGGTTATACCTGTTGCATGGATGTCCTGTATGAGTTGCTTCTCGTACTTTGCATCAGTAACTGCACTATAACTCTTGTAATGTCTGGGTGCAGCTGCTTGAATTGCTAGCTTTGATCTTCTAACATCTTCGTACGCATAACCCATCGTAGTCTGCTTCTCTCCATCTATCACCTTCAATACTTTCACGATGGAATTGTTTATCTCTGATACCAGCCATGCATTCTCCCAGAATGTGTTAATAAGGAAAATATGCTCATCTTCTTGTTCCAATAGGTTCCTTAGCAACCTGACATCCTTGTCACTCATCTGAAAGGAACATCCTCTTTAGACCTGCCTTCTCTTGAATGATGCTATTAATGGCAATAAACTTTTTGGCAAACCGTGTAATAATAAGCCTAAGTAGCTCTTTTGTAGTGTGCTGTCTCATTAGGTTGCTTCTAGATGAAGTTCGTCAACCTCATGGACTTTTCAATTACCCCTTTCACCAACTTCTTCTCCCTAAAGTCACGTGACATCAAATCAAGACAATGTGGTGCACATGGTGTCCAGTGCAAATGCGTCATCTTCTTGATTCTCAATTTATTCCATTCGTTAGCCTTTGCTATAACTCATGCTAATGTAGCATTGCATATGCCCAGTATTGATTTATTTGAAACCTTTTGGTTCTAAGTATCCAGCCATACTTCTATACTTATGAATAATGCATAGATTAGTTGTATTAAACAATATAAACATACTATAACATGCTAAGTTAAGCGGGTCAGACCTGAACCCAAAGCGTTTTTTTGTGGGTCAAAGAACCTGCCTGAATATTGAGCAGGTTTGTGTTGGGTGGTGAGTTGGGTCAGATTGTTCCCTGCATGGGGCTAGTAGGACCGACTTAAATCCTTCCCTAAAACTGGTGTTAGATTTTATTTTCAATTTACATTTGTAATTGGGATAAAAAAATATAGATAATTGCTGGTTAAGTGTATTGAAAATAGATATCATTGGAAGTCTTGATGGAAACTTTCTAAGGAATCTGATAATGCTCCAAACTGATACGAATATCCAAAGTAGTTTTTGAGATGTGTCATTGAAAATTTATTTTTCTTGAAATGTGGAGCTTATTACCAAGGAGAAAAGATTTTGGGAAACAAGAGACTTAAGACAGATTATTTGACTTTTAATAAATTTCTAATTTTTTTTTTTTCAAAACCAAAGTTCTTTCCTTTGAGGATTTAGAGAGGGAAGGCTTGTGAAGGGGCTATCCCATCACTATGACTGTTTTTGCATATAATAATATGGATTAGCTACTTTAGTCATACCAGAACTTGGGATTAGGAGTTTGACAGATATGGTAATTGAAATATTAGCTTTTCTTATTTTAGAATAATGTGATGCAAGGTATTGTTTTTCATGTCAATGTAGGAATATCTAGTCACATTATGCCATCAATTTGATGCCCTTTTTTTCTTTTTTTTTTAAATTGTTGATTTTCCCTTGATTGCTTTATGCCTTTTCCCTCAAGTTGTGAGCTTTATCTTGCTATTTCTAAACTCTGATATTTTCTCCTTCAATTGAGCTCATTGTCTTATGTCCATCTGTCCTCCAAGTTATTATAGTTGCTGAAAATATGCTAACACCCTTTTATTTATCACGGAGAATATGGAGGACTGGTTATGTCAGCTGTACATTTCTATTATTTCTCTTTCAATGAAATCATTATAATTAAGATTGCCTAAAACAGTCAATATATACTACATAGAAAGGATGATCAGGGGAGTAAGCCTCTATGGTCATGACTCCTGATCATGAGGCTTTTATTTTTTATTTTTATTCTTTTGATCTTTTATTATTACCAGAAACTAACAAGATTTAATATAATGGAATTAGTTAATGGT
>JAUPMG010026550.1:0-14884 GCA_031762675.1 Pachysandra terminalis | reverse complement strand
TATATATATATACAAACATATATACTATATCATTCCATGAGATATTTATGGGTTTTCTGTTTGCAATTTTAGTTTATGTAATATATTATAACTTTCTGTTACATTTATTAAAAATTTTATTCACTTTTCATCCATGTGCCAGCACACGTAGTGGTTGGCTTCCAAGTTAATATATATTGTATGTGTATGTGTATGTGTATGTGTATCATATTAAAAACATGTTAATTTATCATATTTTAACCTTATCTTTGCATAAAAATAAGTATTGTTTTATGTATCCATCATTTTCCTTGTGTATCCACCGTATCCATATTTTTACAGCGTATCCACGCGTATCTAATACGATACTTGATACATATCCATTTTCAGGCTGAACGATACACTACCTTAATACAATATTTTAAACCATGCTTATTGGCAATCCACTGGTCTAGGATCGTCTTGACCTGTTCTGAACTACAGCGGAAAGGAGGCTACTCCAATTTCCCTTTCTTTGATAGTGGAGGGGGTTTGCCGCCAACACGCTTGTTATCCACTGGCTGTACCACCAAAGAGGCCAATGGCTTGCTGGTGGTTCTCTCTCTATGGCGGCTTCTCATCTTCTTTTACCGACGACGTTGTACGTCGGCCGGCTTCCAAGAGCTTCATAAGTTCCGGATCTCGTGGTTCTTGATATGAGCCATGTAGTCTTGGGTCATACCAAGCCTTTCTTCGTTGATCGGCTCATGGAAGTCAAGCGCCATAGTGTGGAAGCGCTTGACGAAATCCATAAGCCCCTCACTTGGCCTCTACTGCTCCTTGTTGAGGTGCACCAAAGTGGTCTTTTTGTCGACCAAAAAGAACTTCTTGAAGAAGGCTCGCACCATCTCTTCCCATGAATTGATAGAGTAGAGAACCAAATTGGTACACCATGTGTAAGCCGTCTCAGACGAGGACTTAGAAAACTCACGTAGCCGTAAGTCTTTGTTGGCAGCAAACATACCAAGAGAATCGATGAATCTGCTGACATGCTCTTTGGCGTTTCCGACCTTATAATTGTAACAAATGAACTTCGACGGCACATAGTTCTTGAGGATATGCGTTGGCGAATACTTCGATTGGATAATGAGGACAATAAGGCCTCGTTTGGTTGTCATTCCAAATCGAAAACTCATTCCAGGAACTAGTTCCCTAAATTCATTCTGTGAACTAATTTTGAAGGCTTCTTGCTCGCGTTTGGTTAGCATATACAACAAAATGAGTTCCGACCTAATATAGATGTTTGGTTAACATGTACTTAGATGAGTTTTGACCAAATTTTTTATTTTTATGTAATTATAATTATTTTCATATAATCACGTTAGTCACACATTAGCTTTGCACACTTACATCCTTTTAAATGTGATAATAACATTCCAAAATAACTTATAATAGAAATAGTGTATTTACGAGTTTGCCACTGATAGGTTATTTACAAGCTTTCTATTGCAAAAACTCAAAACACATTCCTAAAATCTAAAATCAGGGTTGGATGTGATCCTGTGACGAAGGGTATTTTCTCATTCGCATTCTGAGAGAACTCATTTTTCTTTGCTAACCAAACAACTATTCATCTGTGAGAATTCATTCCAAGTTGCAGAATGCATTCCCAAAATGACAGCCAAACAAGGCCAAACTGCAGTCGATATCGGCACTTTCCAAGGATTTCTTTTCACGTTGCAACAAGGCGTTCACGTCCGCCAATGTGACATATTCGTTGGGTCAGGAGACATTCACTCTGATGGCAGGTTCAGTCTCCTAGCAGGGCAATTCGTCGGCACCTTCTGCCGGCACTTGTAGCAACAGTGCTTTTTTCAAAGCATTGATGCCTTCTAGTGCCGCCGAAACACAATCGTTGAGCTCGTGCAATACCGTCATGAATTGGGCCAATCCTACCATGGGATTAGTCTGGTTGACAGTCTATCCCGTCGGCTGCTGTGAATGTGAGTCAGATGTCTCCTATTCCTATCACTCCATGACAGGTGGATTTGGCAAAGGATCGCCATGAGTTGTTGAGATAGAAAAAGTATGTCGTGGACGACCTCTAGTTGCCATCTTGAAGTAGTATGACAAAGACTCTCAAATTACGATCCAAGCAATCCACCTCCCTAATGGAGTCACCAAAGAATGTAGGTTCCTTTTTTAGCGTCGTGGAACAAGTAGCAAAGATCAACCTAACAGATGACAAAATAGGGTAGAGGAAGTAGATCCACGTCCTGACATAAACCTCTGTGCAGCAGTCATTTCTACAGTGTTGCTTGAACCGAGTTGGAAAGGCCAAGTTGATAAGGTGTGGCAGGTAGGCAATGGCAAGGAACCATCCACGAGAGATGCACAAACAAGTGATGAAGAACTCCTAGCTTGTCTGATCTAACAATAATCTCTTACTTGGAGATTTTAGAGAAATCTCTCCAAGTCTAGGTATTTTGGCCAAGTCTCCAAGCTAAGAAAATATACTAAGCGTGGAGATGACTTTATCTCAAACATAGTCTGGGCTCCAACGAAAATGACTAGTACTCTCTAATGCAAGAGTTGTGTCCCTGATCCTTAGCCCCTCATACCTTTATATAGGCATGGGAAATCCATAGGATGGTGACAACTCATTCTCTCATTTTGTAACTCCTTTCCTATAATGAGAGGAGTTACTTGACTTTGTAAGTCCCATTCATAATGGGAGAGAATGGCTCAACTCAAATTAAAAGAAGGCATTGACCAGTCATGCTAATAACTCTTCATCTTCCGGTGTGTCGATTCGATCTGCCAGAGACTTTGGCGTGCCGATTCAACCCGCCAGAAACTTGTTTGTTGTTTGTTGTTTGTCGGCTCCTGGGTTTACGTGCGGGACTTAAAACCGGCCGCCAACGACACCCATGCCCTTGGCCGTCACACCTTAAGGACTACGTAAACCGCTTAGAAGTAGTGGTAGCAACGGACTGGGCTAGGCCGGGCTTGAGCCGAGCCAAACTCTAAATATAAGACTACTTTTGTTGGCCCATCCCGAGCTTCGGGCTTAACAATGTTTGCCCGAGCCCGCCCATTATATCATTTGCCAAGCCCGATCTCGCCCATGTTTTCCCAAATGGGGCAAAAATATTACTATTTTGTTGCTATTAGGAATCGAACCTAGGTCTCTACAAGCGAAATGTGGAGTTCTCACCACTAAACCACAGCTAAGGGATAATGATGCGCTTAAGTGAAATTTATATATTACTCAGTAATCTTGTTATCAATCTTCACATCCTCGGGACGGGCTAATCTAATATAAACCCGAGCCAGGCTTGAAAAACTAATCGGGCCTTAAATTTCAGCCGGGCCCGGCCCTACAAGCTACTAACCCTTGCCCAAGCCCGCCCAAATATAGGGCCGGGCTGATCAGGCCGGGCAGACCACTTGGCCGATTGCCACCGCTACGTATTAGCAGGATTTCACCCGTAACGAAGATCTCCTCTCCGCCAAATCTAAAATCAAAATAACTCACATTTAATCAGTATTCATCATAAAAATCACTTGGCCATATAATTTAAGTCTATGAAATACTCTTCTTAGTCATTCACATCATGCCAGCACTTACGCCAAGTCTTGGTGCGTTTTGGCAGCTTTCTGGCATAAAACCGTTTTCTGGCAGTCTTCTAGCGGGAGGCTAACTTTTGGTGGAAGATAGGCATTTCCAATTTGGCAAGTCCCATGTCTCAAAATCCCAAAATAACCACTCCACTAGATAGAGCACATCGAAAAACGGCTATATGGAGCTTCCGAGTTCGAACCGTGCTCAGATTGAACCACAGGAGTTCCCGACGTAAAACTATACTTTACGGCGGGACTCTGGCAATCCAAAGGGTAGGCACCTAGCTCATTTGGACACCCCCTTGTTCGGGCCCCCCACAAAGTCCCATCTGAATGTTCCCCCATATGCCCACAAGTTTTCAGATGGTCGGGACATCCGGCTTTTTGGGTTTTGGATGAGTCTTGGTCCAGTTTTTGCCTATTTTTGCCAAAATCCTCTAGCAGGACATGATGCTTCTGTCCAATGGTCCAATAACCTAGACAATGGTCTAATAATGATGCCAAAGGTCTAACAACCTGGCCAAAGATCTAATAATGTATCCAAACCATACCAAATGATCCGGTTTGACCTAAAATGGTCAAAACCAACAAGTGTTATTTATGCCAATTGGACAATGACAGGGGTGATGATATGGCAAAAGTGTTGCCACATCATCATTCCCGATGACAAGGCACACTCACCAAAAATGACCATCAACACCAACATATTGAATATTTTGCCCCAAACAACTGATAAGGCAATGGGTCAATAGATTCCAACAGAAACTTAATTATAAATTCTCACTCTTGAACTTTGCCCATAATTATATTTTTTCCGTTCAACTGTAAACGTTTATAGTTCTTTTTAAAAGAACAAAGCTATGTTACATAAGCTCACTCAAAAATGTTATGTGCATATACTAGCCTATCATATTAACGATTTACCCCTAATAATCCATCAAATAGATTGGAACAAAATGTTGCCCATCCCAACAGTTGGCATAAGTTTGTTATTGTTATTATATTATCTTTAGCCTTCTAAATCTCATTGAAAAAGCCCTGGATTCCTCTCCTTAAAATCACAAACCTATATTGGATCAGTGGATGTTTTGTGGTCTGGGACAAAGAGGAAAGATACTTGTTGAGTCGCTATTTTTAAGATCCTGAGTAATTCGGGGAAAATGCAACAGCCGTATTTTTTAGGACATACAGAGACCTATTACAGGGATTATCGATTCCATTATGGGGTTGGTGGTTGGGTGGGTGGCAGTGAGACATGAGTTTCATGATATCACTATGGATTCAATCACTAGGGAATGGAGTGACTTATTATTTACCTCGCCCGTTCGGTTGAAACAAAGGGTGGTCTGGAGGGCCCCGGCTAGGGGGTGCATCAAACTCAATTTTGATGGCTCCTCTATGGGCAATCCAGGAAGTTCTGGGATTGGTGGGGTGTTCAATAATTCAGATGGAGTGATTTTCCACGTTTTTCCGGGCCCAATTGGGGTAGAAGACTCCACCACAGTGGAGATTAGAGCCTCGATTACAAGTATGGATGAGGCAAGGAAGCTGAAGATGGATGATATACAAGTAAAGGGAGATTCCTTTTCAGTTATCTCTTAGATAACAGCCACTAGTCAGTATCCTCGGAGATTGGTGCATCTTGTGAGGCTAGCACGTCAAATAGAGAAACGTTTCTCAATTCTTCATAAAAACATCTATATCTTCCTTTACAACTTTCCATAACATCTATTTATAAATTAATTAATTAAAAAATTTTAAAAAAAAAACTAAAACTTAACTTGAGACCCAAGCAACTAATCTAAGCCCTCTATACAATCTAATCTAAGTCACTAAAATAAAGCGATCTCATATGATCACTCAAAACTCACATGACTTCTAAAATAAAACCCTAATGACAAAAATACCCTTATAATTAGTCACTTTTCTGCAACCAAACTTTCAATCCTATTTTGAACCAAAACGTTAAAATTTCAATAAAATAGTAGAAATAGCTAACGTAGGACTCGAAGAGATCTTTCCAAACAACCAAAGATCGCCCAAAACAAAAACACGAGCAGAAAGTTATGACTCTTAACAGAAGACTGCATCAATATGTTTCTCACACGTTCCGCGATTTCAATAAAATGGTAAGAGAGTCTTTTGGAGCGAGAAGGATAACTTAGAGATTGTAGATGGTTAGGAGAGGGGACATAGTGGTCCTCGGGTCCTTTTGCTCTATTTTGATTTTGCTTTGTCTTTTCTAGGTCATTATGATTATGTGTAGTTGTTTTCTAGTTTCAGTTCAAATCAAACTTCGTGACCTATTGTATATCCTTGTATCTCATTTTTGATGATTAATGAAATACTGTTAATTATCAAAATAAATAAATCACATACATTATGTCCTTCAAGTAAGTTTCCTTTTACCATCCTTTATGATTGTCATCTTGCTCTTTGAGCATCTCCATTTTTTCCACATTAATAACTAATAATACATGGTTTCTTTCTTGGGGAAGATAAAGATTTTGAATACCGTAACAAAGCATTCTACTATAACTCTCTTTCTGTGTTTTGATTTGGATATTTCCATAGAAAATTCATTTGAATAATGAGCTTTCAACTCTTTCTTTTCATTTTAATAGATGATCTAGAGGATCATTTTAAAAACATATGATGAGTAAATAGTCTACGGACTCCGCAAGTGTAAAAACTTGAACTCGTAGACGAACTCAAATTTTGACTTGGTTGAATTAATTTACAATGGCTATATAAAATTCTGAATCTAGTAAAGGATAAGCATTGGTTAGTATGGTCAACTTGAGCATGGCACGTCAAAGTATCTTAATTAGCCAATCGTTTGCCCTCTCATATTCATAATAATATAAATAGCCAACCCAAACAAGTATACACCCAAGCTTATTATAAAGAATCTTGGTCATAAAAAAGGGTGGGTAGCATCTTATTGTGTGAAAATAAAATACTTGGCTTTGGTAGGTAGGGTGAAAATTTGCTTAAAATTGTCTTACCTAACCTTGTGGTGGATAGTTTCTATATTACAATATACCCAACTTTTGGTCATGTCTTGAAATGTGGTGTAAATGTGTAATACGGCATACAATATATGGATTTTAAGCGTCTTCACAAGAGATGCAAATCAGTGTACCTGAATGTGTAACATTTCAGCTCTTTCGAAAATGACTTTTGTCTGAAGTTTAGGGGTATTTGGTTAATTTATACCATAAGCTCACTTTTGACAACCTCTTTGACCCGTTATCATCCATTTAGCCCGTTTGACTTTTGTGATTCTCAAGACTAAAATGTATTGAAGTTCGTGTAACCGATCTTCCTATTAGAGATGCTCCTACACAACGGAGAGGAAATTTTGTAACATTAATACACTTGAAGGCGCATATTGAACTTTATCTAATAATTTTCAAAATCGATGCACTTTCGACAACCTTTTTGATCGGTCAACTCATAAACTCCCAAGGCTAAACTTGTACTAAAATTATTTAAGAGAGCTCTTGTACCATAATTTTATTTTAGCAGGTGGCAAGTTGCAACGTAAATAGTTATAGTTGAAGGGATAAAAGGAAATCAAGGGAAACGTTTAAGGGGAGAATGATATTCGCCTTTTTTTACAAGGAAACAAAGATAGAGATATGGAAATGCTAATGGGAAACATGGATTATAACAAAATTACTGAAAGCTTGCTCACCTTCCCGTGTGTAGCTTTTCTTACTTTTGCAAGATTCCCGAACAAAATTCATGCTATGCACCATAACCTAAGAAGTCACACCTTGGATGTCATATTCATGAAAAAAAGGCACTAACGTATGCTACTTTCTAAGCACGAAACAGAGGTCAACACTAGTACAGCTTACATGCAACTAAACATGTCCAAGATAATATGCACAAAATAAAAATGACATTAGTATCTAACAAAAGAAAGAATATCAATAGAAGGCGGCCATACCTCTTGCTTCAGGATCACCCATACATCCTCAACGAGCAAACGTGAACGATAATCTATCAAGACTACTGACTTGTACAGTTGTACTTATTGTACCCCTTGGTCATTATTGAATGATGGTAGGTGATCTTGAGAATAATGCAAGTATGGTAAATACAATACATAATGCTACAATGGTCATGTCACAACAATTACAAGCACGTTCAACCTCATAGGTATCATAATTATTACTATCGGTGACTAGTGCAGCCTAACTTCTTTGTTATTATTAAGATGTGGTTTTGAAAATCGAATTGAATCATAAAACCATGAGGGGTGAAATTTACAGGCATAAAACCATGAGGTCGAGCTTTTGGCTTGACCTTTAACTGCTACTACTTATATCCAACCAACAAACAAGTATCTCCAATTAGTGCCCAGGAGATAACTCAAGGTTCTCATAAGCACACTGTTTGGTCCTCTGGCCACATTGATTTTGATCATCATCTCATAGCTATGAGTTTTGCTCCTAATCTCCTATCAGAATAAGCATCGCACTGCCCTTATATCTCTTCTGAGTGCAAGAGTTGTGGGCCAAATTCTCATTATGTGGGCCTCAGTATTGGTGGCGACTTGATATATCAACCTCTAGGGTTGAGCTTGGACATACTTTTTAAAAAAACAAAAGGGATTAGCCCTCAAAGACTATTTAATGACCAAGGGTTTACTCGTGTGGTTCAAAGTTACATCGTTAAGACATGTTGTGCATCATTCCCCATGTGCTGCCCCAGTTCCCTCTTGAATGTTCTTCTCCACCTTTTCCAGAATCATGCTCTTTGACTGCTAAACCAAGGATGACCTAAGACTTTTGTTGTGTGTGTCAAGTGAAGGAAAGTTCTCCAAAAATCTTTTTGGCTTTACTGGTTCTTTATCTGGATGATTGACACATTTCTTCAAATGCAAATCTTAAAAGATTCCTATCCATTGGATCCATTAAAGATTCCTTGAAGCTCTTTGTATTCTATTGCCTTCAGCTGTTTTATACTTCGTTAAAACTCTTTGTCTGCCAAGTGGTTTCCCATTGCTGTAGCTTGAACTTGAGCCCTATAACCAAAGTTGAAAGAGGGAAATAAACTGCCCCTACCTAAGGCCCGATTCTAGGGTCTCACGGCCAAAGAAAATATAATGTAGTTAAGAGTGTTTCCACATGTTCTGTGACCAAACACAACACCATCATCTTCATCCACCTCTCTCTTAAACCCCTTAATCACAGCTCCTTTTGCACCCAAAACTGTTGGTGGTAAATCTCAAATAGCTGGTTGTACGGTTAGTGATGTGGAATAGTTCAGCAGCCCCAGTTCAATTAATTGTATGCTTGGGCCCATACTTGTTAATTGGGTCATACCCATGGATTCTCTAGTAACCCCATTTATTGGAGTCCAATTTAGATTAGGATTTTATTATTATTTGTTAGAGTTTAACTAGGAAAGCAGTTAGAATTGTGATTATCTAGGAAATTCGTGTGAAAATGTTAGTAGATAACGTTTCTTGTTTTAGAAGTTATTTTGGATGCATTTTAATGTTTTAGGAGGGTTTAGTAATAAGTCTATACAAAGGGTTTATTATTGGTGTAAAGGGAGATGACGAAAATTGAATAGCATTTTACACATTGTGTTTTTGATGTGTGATTCCTCTTCTTTCTCTGATACTGGTGAGATTCCTTTACCAACCCTTGTTTCATATTGGTGAGATTCCAATCAGTTCAAGATCCTAGCAGTGAGATTATGTCGGATTATCCTTCTTTCCCTTTATTCTTCTCTGTTTATTTTATTTGAAGATCTTGCTGTTGTCCTGCATCAATTTTGGTATCAAAACAGTGGACCTAAGGAAGTGAGAACTTCCAAACTAGCCTAGGGTTACTTCTATAAACAATATAGAAGTTCAGATTTCTAAAAAAAAAGGCTTACAGATGGAAAGTAGGGTTTAGGGAAATACCAGACCAGCAAATGAGGAGGCTCAGTAGGGTCTAACAATGCTGCACAATTCTGCAGCAACAGTTAAGAGCACAAAAAAACAGCCTGACGAGATTGTGATATCCTCATCAACTCTCCCAAGGAGGGAAATACTCAACTCTGGCGAGATAAGCTAGTAAAACTGATAAAGCAAATTAGGATCTAGACGCTGAAACTCGGTCTCGGTGATCCACGGGTTGTCTAAAATAGGATGATGCTTCCACTTGACAAGATACTTTTGATAGGCCCCATGTCGAGTAGAAACTACTTGGTGATTTAAGACATTTTCAATCTCTTCTTTCCCCTTCGGTAAGATGGGTGAACGAGGTATTGGTTGTGGGAATTGAATAGTAGGAGGCAATGGTGAACCAGTAGATGGGAAAGTGGGATGAAAAGTTCAGAGGTTGTGTTGTAGTGTCTTGGAAAAGGCACAAGATCTTCCACATTGAATGCTAAACTAATACCCATATCAGCAAGAAGATCCAACACATAAGCATTAGGGTCTGCCCATTGCAAGATCTTGAATGGACCTACACTGCGTGATTTTAGTCTCTTAGCAGTTCCTTGTGGGAAACACTTAGACCTTAGACGTATCATCACATAATCCCCGACTAGAAAATCTTTAGACCTACGATGAGAATCAGTTGCAAGTTTTTTTCATTATTTGTTGTTATTCTTTGTTTGAACTCTTTATGCAACTCGTGAATGTGATGTGCAAAAGACTCTGCAAACTCTGAAGGCCTAGATGTGAAAGACATAGGGATGAGATCTATAGATAGCCTAGGCTTGTAACCATGCACAACTTCAAATGGGCTCATGCCTGTGGTCTTATTGACCAAGCTATTAATTGCAACTTCTACTGTATCTAAAGATCAAATCCCATGATTGACATATTCACCCACTAAACATCATAGAAGATTTCCTAGACTCCTATTCACCATTGTTGTTTGACCATCGATCTGCGGGTGGTACGCAATGGAAAATTGAAGTCTGGTACATAGTTTAACAAACCGAAATTGGAGACCGAACCGGTCCCATCCGGCTCCGGTCCGGAGAGGCGGTATAGATCAGTACCGACCGGTCCTGATCCGGTACAGAAAGCACAAAAAAAAAAAATTTAAATTCAGACCGGTCGCCGAGCTGCCGGACCAGTGGTATCGGTTGTCAAACCGGCGATACCGAACGCCAGACCGGCGGGACCGGTTGCCGGACCACCGGAACCAGTCACCAGACCGGCGGTACTGGTCGCCAAACCGTAACCCCGCGATACAATTCTTTGTATCGCGGGTTGGGACCAGATCGCTATGGTCCGATCCTGGTTCGGACCGACCGTACAGACCGTTATCGGCCAATCCGTGAAACCATGGTCTAGTACCCATCATATACCACAGTGTCTTCCAAAAGTAGCTCATGAAACACACATCCCTATTAGACACTATGGATTTTGGCAACCCATAAAGACGGACAATCCCCTCAAAGAATACCCATGCAACTTTTGCAGCATCGGAAGTTTTGGAGCAAGGGATAAAGTGAGCTATTTTTTTAAAAACGGTCCACTACAACAACGATGGAATCGTGTTGCCTGCTAGTCTTGGGAAGCCCAAGCACAAAATCCATGGAAATGTATTGCCACGGAGCATGTGGCACTGGCAATGGGCCCGTATTTTGGTCTATATGCTTTGCTAGTTGACAAGTTTTGCACTGCCCTATAAATCTAGCAATAGAAGATATCTTCCACAAGTCGTGTCTCGACCAAAATGTCATGTCACTCCACTAGCATGGAGTGCCCATACAAGAAAGTCCCTAAAAGATGCACAAGGAATACAGAGTTTGTTTCCTCGGAACAGAAATCCATCATGTAGTACAAACTCACTGTCACTATGATTTAGACTTTAAAGAACAACAGTGTATAACTCCCTAAAATCGGGACACGAGTACTCTTTTATCTAATCGAAACCGACCACTTCTACTCTCATAGAATGCAATAAAGTGAAACATCTTCTCAAAGTGTCTGCTGGCTTGTTCTCAATCTCTGATCTATGTTTGAGAACAAATGTATACTCTTGAAGCTTTTCAACCCACTGGGCCTGTCGCGGATTTAGCGTTTTCTGGGAATTGAGATACTTTAAAGCCTCATGATCAGAAAACAAGATAAATTCCAGGGGTAAAACTTGGGGGAGGGGGGAACCCATAAAACCCCATATTTCCCCAAATTTCTCCATATTTCCCTTTTTCCCTCATGGATATGACACTTGATTTCTAGTTTTATGTATCTTTTAGTTTGACTACATTCACTTTTAGTTTGAATTAATTACAAATATTATCTTTTTTACAGCTTACAGACCCGACAACGTGTAAGCTAACCCCCCCTCAAGTAAAGACTTTTAATGTGTAGACAATTGTTTTTGCATTTTTTATGTATTTGGATGCATTTAGGACTTAATTAAACTTGTTTAAAAATTGGGGCAAAAAAACCATCAAAAAACCATGGTTTCCCCACATTTCCCCTCGGTTTCCCCACAATTTCTCCCTTTTTCCCCCATGCCATCGACATTTCCCCGACATGTCGTCAAATTTCCCCAGAGTCACCTGGTAACACGCCAGGCGACACCAACATCGCGAACCTTGGTATTACGTATATTTGTTAACCCAAAAGGCATTATCAACTACTCATATAGACCATCCTTGGTCTTAAAGGCAGTCTTCCACTTGTCACCTGGACGAATGCAGATTTGATGGTAATTGCTTTTCAGAAGAATCTTAGAAAATATGGCGGCTCTAGACATCATGTCCAGCTTATTGTCAAGTCTCGGTATAGGAAACCCGTACCTCACCATGGTCTTATTTATTCCCCTTCTGTCCACACATTCTCTATGATCCATCCTTCTTTGGTGTGAGGGCAGGCACGGCAAAGGGACTGAGGCTCTCTCCGATGAATCCATTTCTTAGGAGGTCATCCACTTGCCTATTTAAATAAGCATGTTATGTGCGGTTCATCCTGGAATGTGGGAGATTTACCAGAGTCGCTCCTGGGACACGATCAATGATGTGTTGGATATTACGCATTGGAGGGAGTTCATCAGGAAAATCTTCAGGGAAGACATCCTGAAACTCTTAAATCAATGGAACTGCTTCTAGTAGCTCCATTTCAGGTTCTGGATAGGACTCTGTCACAAAAAGAGTGTAAACAACTACCTCTTTTGCTTCCCTTTCAAAGTCTTTGGTGTTGATGATATGAAGAGCTTTTGTTTGATTTTCTTTCTTGTTCTCACTCTTCTTAATATATGCCTTTGTAGGGGTGGTAGACTTGAGGGGAAGAGGGTCCAGCTTGATTCTTTTACCCTAATGATTGAAAGCACAGGTATTCGATCAACCATAAATGGTGACATCGCAATCGTATAACCATGGTCTACCCAAAATAATGTGGCCCACATCCATCAGTACCACATCACACCACAAAGAGGAAAACTGAATTGGTACAAGACATCTCTGGGACACAAGAATTGATGAGGTATCAGCTCATGCAACCCGGTAAGGATGAGGGTGGGTTACTGGTGCCAAGCCTAGACTGTAGTGGAGAAGGCAACATTGGTGCAACTCTCATTGTCTAAGATGACCTTACAACTTTTATCTCCGCACATTGCATAAGTGTGGAATATAAAATTCCTATGCCAATAATCATTTTCCTTCATCTAAGCAGGAGCACATCTCACAACTGCTATACGATGGGTCTCAACGGGGCACTGCCCCACAGTCCACTAACATAGGGGTCTACCTAACACAAGCTAATCGACCGCTATCTTCCTCCACTTCTTCATCACTAGAGACCCTCTCATCCTCCTCAAAAACTCCTTCCTATTCTTCCGCATTGCTATCCATTAATAGGGTTTTGTACTCTTTGGTGGGACATTGGCCAGCATAGTGACCAAATCCCTAGCATCTGTAACACTTAATGGGAGTGTTCCCCTTTGGAGGTCCACCAGCTAAAGTCCCTTGTTATCAAACATTGGAGGATGTACTAGCATCAGTCCTAGACAGATGGTGTCCAAAAACAGCCTTAGACCCAGAAGGTGTGGGCCTAACTAATGCACGGGACTCAAATCACCAAACCCCAGAGAAACATAATATTGCTCTAGCTCAGGAACGATGTAATAAGCATCATCCAAAGAACTAACATGATGGAGAATCAGCTCTTTCTGGAGCTCAAGCCAAAGACCAGTAATAAACCTAGTGAGAGTCACCAAAGATCTTCCTGTACATTGAAGTATCGATCCTTAGCATGAACTCATCAAATTTAGCAAAATAATCCTGAACATTTATTGATCCTTGGCGTAAGGTCTGCCATTGACGTAAAAGACTCTCACAATAGGTCAGAGGGAGATATTTCTCCTTGAGCTTCTCCTTCATCTCTTCCCAAGTAATAATGGGTGCTTGGTTTGCCCTTTCTAGCCTTCTCTCTACGTTGGTCCAATAGAGTTTGGCTTGCCCAATCAACTTCATTCTGCCAAATAGGACCTTTTGATCTTCAGACATATCATACCAATTGAAGTAGTGGTCCATGTATGAAAGCCAATCAGGGAAGATAGTGGGTTTAAGTCAACCATCAAAGCTAGGTGCTTTAACTTTAACAGATCTCAACACCTGATCACCTGGATCATAATGATCCTGGTAATTTTCATGTTAAGAGTGCAGTGTTGGTCTGGCTAAACCCCTCCCTCTAAAGCCTCTACCTCGACCATGGATATGAAAGTCATCCTCATCAATAGACTCTAGGTCAAATTGTTGGTAGTTCACTAGTTGATCAACTTGGTCATTCATTGGGTTATCCTGCACATTCCGGTTTGCTTCCAAACTAGCCACTCTTTGATTCAAAGAATTCATGTCAGTGGACAAGGTGGCTAGTTGAGCAGAAATCTGCTGCAGGAGCTGATTGTTATTAAGTTCCATCTCCAATGGGAGTAATGGATGAAAAAACTGATAGGAAGTACCACTATGTGTGGGTATGCACAACCAAGGGGACAAATAGACCTGTAGACTCTCTAACTAAATGTAATGCACTAAAGACAATTATATGATGGCTATACCTATATGCAAGGACTCGAATAGAAGAACCCTAGGAAAAGATGACTAAGAATAGAACCCTAAGATAACAACTTAAATTTCCAACTATCAATTTTTCCTAGACCTTATCAATAATATCATTAAGGTAATATTTTTTACATTTAAATTTGCATAAAAGAACGCCAAGGTATGTAAAGGGAATATCCTTAGGGGAAAAGAGCGTAGTTTGAGCAATCATGTTCCTCCTTGTGCAAGATATAAATTTAGATGCAACAAAACAACTCTTACCCTTGTT
>JAUPMG010026514.1:0-14887 GCA_031762675.1 Pachysandra terminalis | reverse complement strand
AAGTGTGTTTAGGACTAACCATTTATTAACTTTGTTAAACCCATTAACAAATCCATTAAGATTTGATAAAACGTGTAGGTTCCATATAAATTATGTTAATACCTAAAATAACCCTTTTTGAAAAAGAAGAGTTTAGTTATATAGTTATGTTAATTATACAAACAATTAGGGGTATATTTGTCAAGAAAATGGTATTTAAAAATTCAAAGATTTGTTTTTACTAAATATTTCAAGTAAAAGACAATAAAACCACGATTTAATATTATATTATTCAAATAAGTACTACTTAATTTAAAAATTATTGTAATTATAGAGGATAATTTAGTAAAACAACATGTAATAAAAATGTATTAACTCAAAACCTTAAAAAATTGGTTTAACTTTTATAAGTAGTATGATAAGGGAATGTATTTTTAATTTAAATCAAAACTTAAAGAGGGGTTTGTATGATTTATTCTATTTTTTGGGTTACTCTCTCTCAAATATGAAAAGACAAAAACACCCGTAGGCTCCGTTTGAATATCAAGAGATGCTAGAAATTAACGTGAGAAGGCAATTTGCATGAATTCAAGTAATAGAGAGTGAAAATAACTTTCTTGATTCTGTTTGGATGTTGCAAGAAGCCACCATGATTGTTAATGAAAAATCATGTAATTGTGCATTTGATTAGCAAGAAAATCATAAGAATCCTAGCATAATTTTCAATTCTGCCATTATACCATAAGTCATATTTATGTTTGTCAACTAGGGGTGCAACTTGGGTCGGTTAAACTAGAGCTAAACCTACTCAGTTTGGTTTGGGTTGGGTTTGATTTTGGTTTTGAAATTATAAAACTGAATTAGATTGGTTTGGGTTTGGGTTGTAGCCTCGGTTAAACCAAATTGAGTTGCAGCCCTAATAGGGTTTGTAATTATGTATAAAATACAAGGTAAATTGTTAGTATTGGTGATGCACAAACCGGTAAATGACCAAAATGTCAATTAACCAAATAGGTTTGAGCAGCAACGGATTTGAACACTTGCTTACACTGGCCAAAATCAAAGAATGCCCGTTCCAATGTAAGGTTTCCTTTCGGAAGATAAAGACGAAGGAGGAAAAAAAAACTCAGATCAATAGGAATAAACAGAGGGACCACTACAGAACAATTCTTTAAAAAGATGATTCTTTTAGATACAACTTTGTATACTCAGAATTCACAAAGAATGTCCAAAATTCAGAAAATCCAATCCCTCTTTCAAGTGCATCATTGCTGACCTTTTATAGCCTCAGACCCATTACTTAATCGTTTACAACGTTTCAACCAAACGTTTACAACATTTCGTCCAAACGTTTACAACGTTTGATCCAAAAGTGTCATTGATGTTTACAAACGTCTTGATTTGAAAATTCAAAATGTTTAATCAAAGTAGGGGTGGCAATGGGTCGGGTGACCCGCCCGACCCGATTAGCTCGGCCCTATGTTTGGGCAGCTTTGGGCAAGGGTTAGGAGCCCGTAGGGTTGGATCGGGCTCGGGTTTGAGTTAAATTAGCACGGTCCGGCCCGAAGATATGAGATATATATAAAGTTTACTTAATCCTAACATCATTTTTTGGTTGTTGCTTAGAATCACATGTTGTTTCCTTGAAGTCTTGGGTTCAAATCTTTGCAATTGCAAAATTGTACTATTTTTGTCTAATATCTAATAAATCAGATGCCATTATGGGTGGGGTCGGGCTTGGTATATAAACAACGGGCGGGCTTGGGCAAGCAATGTTAATACCAAAGTTCGGGCTGGGTCGAGCTCGGGCCAATATAATTTCACTTACAATAGATAATGGCCCAGCTTGACCAAACCCAGCCCGTTACCACCCCTAAATCTAGACATCTAATAAATTAAATGTTATTATGGGTGGGGTCAGGCTTGGGCAAGCAATGTTAAGCCTGAAGTTTTGGTTCGGCTCGGGCTCGGGCCAACACAATTTCACTTACCTATAGATAATGGCCTGGCCTGGCCAAACCCACCCGTTACCACCCTTAAATCAAAGATATGCAACGTTTAATAAATGTATTCAAAACGTTTGAATCGGTAATGAATATGACATTATAAAGTTTATGATATATTACCCTTTCTGTGATGATTTAAGTCCTTAAATGCTATAAGACATTCAAAGATCTTAATCGTACTTATCTCTCTAGCCATCTATTCTTGAAAATCTAATGTTTTATTTTCCCTTATGTTTTGAATGAATGACCTCGAATTCACTAACTTCGAGGAATATTGGATTTCAGAGAGTGTTTCCTTAAATGAATACAATTCAAAATATTATGACTTCGAGATGTCATAATGGTTATATCGAATAACTATATCGAAGTTGATTTCGAGATAGTAGAATGATCATTTCGAATGACTATATTGAAAGATGATTTGAATCATTAATATGATTACTCCAAATGATGATTCAAAATATCAATGACTTCGAGATAATAAGATAGCCATTATGAAATATCTCAAAATGTATAAAAAAACTATTTCAAAGATAATTTTAAAATAACATCACATTAATTACCTCATTATATGAGATATTACAGTACTTAATGATGACGAATTGACCCTCTCGTGGTGGCTAACCTTGAGTTACCTCATATGAAGTAATTAATGTCTTATGTGCATAAGATTAAAGGATAATTCTATCCTTTAATAAATGATTCTAAAGGCAGTCTCAATTAATGGATTCTTGAAATCTAATACTTCGAATGTAAACCTTCAAAGGAATGTTGTTCCAAGTTCCCAACTCGGCCTCAAAATATATATTGAACACTTTGAAGGTAGACCTTCAAAGGGATACTGATTTGAGGTCCCATCTGAAGTAAACCTCAATACTAATTTCGAAATAATTCTCCCATCTAGAGCGGTCTTTCGAAATATGTTATTCCGAAGTATACTCCCAACAAAAAGTCGGCTTTTGAATGAATACTTGGAATTTCGAAGGTACATTCCTCCTTCGAACGATTTAAGTACATAATTTCATAATTGACCATGTTAGATGGCACACTATTATTGGATCAAATGAATTTTTAAATTGGCTCATCATCGGTACTAAAATGATTGTGGCGTCCTAATTTGAACGTGCTTATTATCCATGACTGGTTACAACACTATCTTTCTATCTTGTCAGTAAAAGGGATTGTAAATTCAGATATTTGGGAAGGGCAATGTAGGAAGAAGACAAAAAAACTTTTCTCACGACGCATTTTCAGACTAATCTTGCAACAAAGAAAAAGTTGCCTTTTTGATCAATTATTTTCTCACAAAACTAGTGGACCCCATTGTTTCTTGCATTGTCTTGCTATGCAAACACATCCACGATGCGAGAAAAGTGAACTTTCTTTCATTCTCTCACATTTCTTGCTATCCAAACGTAGACATAAAGAGCAGTACATGGCACATCCTTTGCATGCTACAGATATTTGGCGCTCCTCAATGGTTCCAAGTATCTGTTAGAGAATTTGTCCTTAGGCCCCGGTTGACATAGCTTCCTAAAGTCCAAGAATCCCTTCTCAGACCTAAAAGGGCTTCCTACCCAATGCTTGGGTGTTTGGTGACATTTCTGAAAGCTGCTTTAGATGAAAGCACTTCTTCACGAAACCCATTTGGTGAAGCAGGTATGAAGCTGATTTTAAAAACTATGTGGGGAGCAGCTAGTTATGTTCTAAATCTAAGTAAAACTATTAAAATAACAAAATTATCCTTTTATTTCTGTTACACATTCTTTAAAAAGACAAAAATATCCATTAAGTCAAAAATTAAGTAAAAGAGCATCCTTTTATATATAATTTTTCTTACCAAACATAATTTTTAACCATTGGTTTGATTCAAAGCCCTTCACATTGAAGCTCTTCCAATTGTAGGGGTTTCAAAAGAAACAAAGATAGTTGAGAATACTTTTTTTTTTTTTTTTTGGTAAAGAGTTGAGAATACTATTGTAACAACAGAGAAGTAGTTTACCCAAAAAAAAGAAAACAGAGAAGTAAAACCATTTAATAGCTAATTACAGAGGAACTTTTTGGTAAAGAGTTTAGAATACTATTGTAACAACAGAGAAGTAAAACCATTTAATAGATAATTACAGAGGATCCATTTTATTTCTAAAAAGATGATTAAGAATGATAAAGAAAGAGAAGGATACATGGCTAGATGTATAGTATACCACAATTACGCTCAAATTCCCATTGAACCCCTGAAAACTCCTTCAAAACCATCATGAAAACCTCCTCCAATACCTAAATTTTCTGGATTTGAGCTCTTCTTATCTTCCTTCTTCTGAAAACAGTATACAGGGGCTTCCCACTTTCCATCCTCGAGCACTGCTCCCACATCAAATGTCATCACATGAGCTTCTCTTCCTATAGAATTTCATGTGCAAAAAAAAAACAAAAACAACAACAAAAAAATAAGTGCTCCCACCTCAAATGTCATCACATGAGCTTCCCTTCCTATAAAACTTCATTTGCAAAAAAAAAAACAACAAAAAATAAGATTGCTCTCTGACTCAAAATTAAAACAACATAAAAGGGGTCAAAATCAAGGTTTTAAATTTTGCCAGCATGTCTGTAAAATTTTGCCGAAGTGACTCCCAGCAAGACAAAATGTAGGAGAATTTGTTGAATTTTTCATTTTCTCCCATTTTGTTAAAATTTTGACGAAATATAACAATTTTTTTGGAAAAATATAGCTCGAAATATAACGAAATATTTTTCCAATATCTCTAACCCGGTGAAATATTCTACCAGAACAGCAAAATATGGGAAAATTTTTGCCAAAAATGGTTCCCAGCGAGACGAAATGTAGGGGGAATTCGTTGAATTCTCTTTTCCCACACTTTGTTAAAATTTTGAAGCGAAAGTTTAGAGAAATATAATGAATTATAGTCAAAAATATAGCAAAATATAGCAATCCCAATATCTCCAACCAGAACGGCAAAATATTAGTGAAATTTTGTAAAATTTCATCAGAAAGAATCCGACAAAATATCTGACAATATGAAAATTTAAAAGCATGAGAGTCAAAACTCAAAAGAAAGAAATCCTCTAAAATTCACCTGTGTAGAAGACCCAGTGGACAGGTCTCTTAGTGACGACGTCCTCGTAGTACCAAATGAAGTCCACCTTCTCCCACACATTGCACAGGAACCCATCTACGTATCTCTGTCCCAGGTAGTTTGCGCCTTCCAGCCAATTAGGACGAAGGATACCCACTTCGAATTGGATCGTCTTGCACTCCTTGTTGGAGTCCAAGGTGTAGAAGAAGGAGGTTCCGTTGTTCCATTCGAGATCGTAAAGAAGTTTGCCTAGCTGGTGTTGAATAATGTTGAAGTTCCGGCCATTGGGCCAGTCGTACCAGAGATCGACGATCTGCAGAATTCCGGTGTAGTTCATGGCTAGGATGGAGTGGAATTGTGGTGGCCATGGAGCTGGGGTTGGATCCGTCGATTTCGATTGAACGGAGGGAAAGCAGAGAGAGGTAGTGAAGAAGAGGACGAGCATAAGAGAAGTGGAACTGGGTTTGGGTTTGGGTTTGGGTTTGGTGGGAGAAGCCATTGTTGTTTGTAAAGATCGCACAGGATAAGACTGAAGCAGAGCGTATTGTTCTATCGTTTTATGGGATGACTGAAATTACCAAAAGCTTCTTTATCTTCATAGTAATGATCAAATTACCCCTACCTTTTTAGGGAAAATTATACAAACCTCTTTTGATCACATTATACATTATGGCATAGTTTAAAATTTCGGTTTCGGAAGAAGTGGGCGAAATGCCTACTGAGGTTTTTTCGGGCTGCCTTATTTTACAAAATAATTACACAAAATGGTCAAAATTTTAAGAAAAATTATCTTAGTTTGCCCAAAAGATTTCAGCCAAAATACTCACTTTATCAACAAAAATGTCGACCAAAATTTCGGATGAAATAAATTCTAAAATCTAGCTAAAAGTAAAAAGTAAAAATAAAAAACTCCATTTAAAATTCTATAAATAGCATCAAATTCTCATTCTTTTTAAGACTCATCTTTTATTCAAAGTTTCTCATACCCAACTTTCTTATCCAAAGCTCTCAAGCTCCCAATTCTCATTTTCAAGTCTCAACTCAAAACAATGCAATTAATATTTTATTAGTTATAGATATTTTATGCTTATCTAGTCTTTTTTTTATTGTTATTAATGCGAAAGATTACACAATCTTTGGGAGTACTATTAGGAAGGAGTTAATATTGTGTACATTATTTTATTAATTATTATATATAATAGATATTATTGCTACATTTTTTTTCTTTTTCTTATACATGCAGACAAATGTATTTTGTACCCGCATAAATTGAAGGAAACCAAAAATATAAAGTTTAAAATTTCAATTTAAACTTTTATACATTGTATCCAATATATTTTGGATATTTATATACTTTTTGATTTTGTAACATAAATGTTGTATTTATTAGTTGTAAGCTTTGTATTATTTCACATTATTAATCAAAATATTATTTGTTGCTTTTTTTGAAATGTGTATGTTCATAAATAATATATATATTTTAATGGAGATATCACTTTTTATTGACTAATTATTATTTATATTTTAAAATTTATTATTTAGTATTTATTAAAAAAAGAAAAAAAGAAAGAAATTGGTAAAACTTAAGTCTATATTAAAATACTTTAAATAAAAAAGTGAATTTATTTCGGTGAAATATCCAAAATTTCGAACCCTTATTCCGTTAAGTTATTTTAATCAAAAAATTGTTTTCAACGGAAATTTCACTAAAATATCCGAAATTTCGACTTCTTTTGTGCCTATGAAATCATTGAAATTTTCAAAATTTCAAAATATGAGTTATGGACACCTCCTCACATTTTTAAATTAATGATGACCTTTATCTTGAATATCTGTTTGTCGATAATTGATGTAGCATCATTTGTATAGTCGTGTGACGATTTATGTGGTCGGTTGAGACACTCTTTGTGGGCAATGGATCAGGTGTGGGTGGCCTTGCCGTGTGGGTGAGTGCGGGCAACACTCTAATGGCCACCCGCACATGTAAATGAAAGAAAAATAAAATAAAATATTTGTTTATTTGTTAACTGCCATCAGCACAGGATCCACACTCCTCTATGTATCTACAAGATCTTATTCAACTTCCAATATGTAAAAACAAATGATGTACAATATGATAAAATTGTTATCAATACGTCATTTAATCTTTATCATCGATTAAGTAATTCAATTTTTACATCACCAATTATCACTTGATAAAAGGAAGATAAGTGTTAAAAAAACAATGAAATCTGCAAGGAGGTTGTTTTCATTTTAAAAATGTGAGGAGAAGTATATAATAATTTAAATCAAATCTTAAGAGGGGTCTAAGTATGAAAAGACAAAAACAACCTTAAAGAGCAGCACATGGAGCATCTCGGGGGTGGCAACGGGCCGGGCCATACTCTATATAAGAGCACTTGTGTTGGCTTGAGCCTAGTCGGGCTCGGGCTTTGGGATTAAGAATATTTGCCCAAGCCCACCCGTTGTATCATTAGTCAAGCCTGAGCCTGCTTGAACCTGCCCATGTTTGCCCATATGGAACAAAAACTTTTATATTTTGTTAGTTCAAAGAATCGATACCAGGTCTTCCAAGAAGTTTATATGAAGTTCGAACAACTAAACCACAACCTTAGGGAGTGATAAATTTAGGTAGAATTTATATATTACTCGTTATGTGTGTTCATATCATTAGGCTGGGCCGGGCTAATCTAATACAAACTCGAGCTCGGCCCGAAAAAAATAATTGGGCCTTAATTTTCAGCCCGGCTCTACGGGCTACTAATCCTTGCCCAAGCCAGCCCAAATATAGGGCACGGCTGGATCACCTGGCCCATTGCCATCCCCTAGGCGCATCCTTTGCTGCTACAGAGATTTGGCGTTCCATGGCTCCAAGTGAGTGATGATCCATTAATTTAAAAAATTACTATGACTTCAGCCAATTGGAAAAGAGTTGCCTGCTTGATTACTAAGGCTGTGTTGGCCCGGCTTATACAAATGCTCATTTCAGCTTATAGCTTATTAAAGCACTTATTAAAATTAAAAGTGTGTTTGGTAACACCTTGTGATGTTGAATTTGTAACAACCAGAAATTCGAATACTTTATTTGGTAAAGTTTGAATTCACTAATACAAGAGCATCAACAGAGATGTAGTTCGGAGTCTTTCTCAAGATAGCCTAAACTGTCGCGCAACCATTCTATCTAGAGCGTTTTTGTCCTTGAATGTGATCTGTGAATAAGACAAAGAAAGGATCAAGAGTGAAGAGGCTGACATACCATGTCTAAGAACGCACACTACAAAGCAATGAAACCTCAGTGTTCGAAGGACACGGGTCTTTCTTGTATGTTTCTTTGATAAGTTATCACTATTAGTCTTTCAAGTATCTGTGAATTTGACTTGAAGGTGATAGGTTCTTTTCAATCTTCCAAAAGTTATTCAGATTGTGAATGAGTCTACGAATCAATGAATAATCTGATATGTGGGAAGGCTCTGCTATTTATAGAGAAATCATACAAGGACGTCCGTTCTTAACTAGGACATATGTCAATTAGACAATTGTCCATAGAGGAGCTTGGAAATATCTTCATGTAACAATGCATATCCAAATATACGCATATTCAACGCGGCTAAGTTATTTCCAGAAGAAAATTGTGATGAGTAATTTCGATCGAGTGAACTTACTCTGTGATAGTGATGCAGAAGCATATAAGGAACTAATGACATTAAGTCTTTTTCGATTTAATTCTTATTCTAGACCTGTCCTAGGATCCTAGTTCTTTTTAAGAGTCATGTGCAGGTCACATGAATCTTTAAAGTTGAGGTTATATCTGACTTTTTCATCACTTAGGGCAACAATAGAAATTGAGGTATAAATACTACTTATTGAGTTGTAATAGGTAGCTTTTTATTTACTCTAAAAAAAAAAAATCAGAGATCAACAAGTCTAAGGTTCTTTTGGGTCTTGCAGAAACCCTAGAGCCAACTATTTTAAATTCATCCTTTAATCTACAGTCTTCTTTCTTTATCCATCTTTTTTCACTTAGTTGATTTTTGCTGTAAATCCATTAAATCTGCACCAAAACTGGTATCAGAGTAGATTTTGATCCATCTTCATGGTTGTTTGTGGTAGAGGAGGACGTGGAGGAAGGGGATAGCAGGCTCAAATCTTAGATATGGAGGACTTGAGACGTACGGTTGAGGATTTGTCGCGGGCTGTACAGGCTATCCAGCGATGGGAACGTGCAGTAGGCCGAATGGAGGTAGCAGAGGGTAATCGTGATCCCTTTGGCATATCGGAAGGTGGCTTTGAGGAAGAGGAAGAAACTAATGTTGAAGAGGACTTTAATCCATTCTGTGGTCCAGAAGTTAGAGGAGAACCTAAACGTGGTGGTGGATTAGAGGAGAGATTAGTACGAGCCCTTGATATGGATATAGGAGGAGTAGAGGTTGAGGTTGTTGAATTCTATGGTGAAATGCATGCTGAAGATTATTTGTATTGATAGAAAAATGTAGAATTCTATTTTGAGTGGATGCAAATGACTGATGAGCGAAAAGTGCAGTTTGTGAAGCTTAAGTTGCAAGGAGAAGCTCCTCAATGGTAAAAGAGAGAGTTGAGAAGCGACGTAGTCATCAAGGAAAGCCAAAAATCTACAATTGGGACCACATGAAGATGAAGTTAAGAAAACTGTTTCTGCCTGCCAATTATATGATGGATTTATATCGTAGATTCCATGGGTTGAAGTAATGCAACTTGAGCGTGGAGGCTTACTCATCTAAGTTCAACAATATATCCATTCATGTTGGTCTTAATGAAAGTAATGAACAACTTACAGCTCGTTATCTTTCAGGCTTGAATCAATTGATTCAAGATGAAATAGGAGTTCTAAGAATCACAAGTTTGGAGGATGCAAGGCAACATGCATTGTGGGCTGAAGCAAGGATATAAAGACTTGGGCCAAGTAAACCATTAGCTATGCGCACGCTGGGTCTGTTAATCAGCAAGGTTTAGTTGTTGTTCGTAATTCTATAAGGGACCAAATGACTCAGCATGGTGACAAAGGGGTTGCCATATCAAGTCCAATTGGGTTGTGGGGTATTGGTGGTCTTGATTGAGGTGAGAAAGGGAAGAAACCAGCTAGAGTCGAACCTCATGGACGTACCAATACTAGCTCATCTCGTGGCGACAGCAGTAACAATTTTCGTTGTTTCAACTGCGGAGAGAGAGGGCATGCATCATATTCATGTCCACACAGAAGAGTACACTTAGTTGAAGGTGAAGAAGAAGAAGAGATGGGGAATCCAATCTTTGATCATTATGGAGATGAAGAGGAGGAAGTTGACGTAATGCCAGCCACATGAAAAAGTTTGGTGGTTGGAAGTGTAGACACCCTAATTTGCATGGGAAATGCTTGTCTGATATTTTGCAGCTTCTGGTGGCTTGAGCATGGCATCTCCTCATCTCGGATCTCAATTCTTAATCCCAATCCCTTGAGCCAAAATTCTCCTTGAGATCCCAACAATTAGTGAAATTATCAAAATACCTTTGGTGGACCCCACCTAATATACTTCGAAATCTATTTTTGACATTAGAAACGAATTCTAGGTTGAAAACGCATTACAACGAGTATAATATTGCCTATTTTCGAGATTATAGAAGAAATGATCGTTTTACCCCTAGCATTGTTTTGGGTCAAATTTGTAATTTCTGGACGTCAGAAAAATGTTCTAATGTCGGATTTAACATTTTTACACAAAAACCCTTTAATGGCTTTAATTTGGTCAAATTCTGAAATTGGCGATGAAAAGGGTATTTTTGGTATCAAACATCTTAAATAGGTTTCAAATAATTAAAGTGAGAAATTAAGTGAAAAATAATTGATTAAAAAACATTCGAATTAATTTGAGGATGTTTCTAGAAAGTAGATTAGGCGGTTAATTGAGATCAGGATTAAGTGAAGATTAAAAGGGGGAAAAACCCTTGATTCGTTTGAAAGGAAAAACAAAAAAAAAGATAGAGCTTAGAGGAAGAGTTTCTTTAGAGTTTCAAAGAAACTCTTCCTCCTCGGAAGGTAAGCGAGAGAAGGAAACAGAGATATCTTAGGGATAAGATCGGAAGGATTTCGGATGAGAGAGGATACCCGATCGAAAGATCTATAAAAAGGGGTGAGGATCAAAGGTTGGGAGGAGGAAAGAAATTTAGAGGGAGTCGAAGAGAAAATTGTGAGGATTCGTCTGCAAAATCAACTTCTTCTCCATCATCTAACCCTATTCAAAACCCCCTGCCAATAAACCCCCCTCAAATTCTTCAAACCCTAGAGCTAAAACCAGATCTTCCCAGTTCGTCCAACCTTAGAAAACCAATCCAAAACATTGGTAAAAACCTCATCAAAACCCTAGGAAACGTGCGTTTAGACCCCACCCATTCTGCTATTCGTCCAACCATTAACAACCCTTCTAATAGCCTACAAAACTCGCCCATCAAAACCTAGGAAAACCCCTGAAAAATCCCCATTCTTCCATGTTCGTCAACCACTGCAAAACCCATCCGAAACTTGGGAATAACCCCGTTCGTCCAAACCATTTTTCCCCATCTAAATCCATAGCAGAATCCTATGATCTGAGCATCCTTTCGGCCAGTTTTCAAATCCGTAAATCTATTCTCTCCCCCTCTGAACCCAGCGGGATCTGGGATTGCTGATTCCATTCCAAGCCAAAGCTCATAGATGCAAACAGAGGCTGCAAAATCAAAAGAAAAGAGAAGTTAGCAAGACTTCTACAAGTAACTGGGATTCAGATCTGTGTTTAATTCCTTGTTGGAAAATTCTGTTATCATTATGTTTGAGTTTATGCATCAACAAAAAAATGGTTTAAGATGGATGTCTGGATCAGTCAATGTGACTTGCAAGTTTGAAATTACAGACATTTCAGTTTCTATTTTTGTTTAATCTAATCAATGAGTTCAATTGGCTTCTGGTTTTAGATCTTTCGATATGCTTCTTCATGCTCTGATCTGGGTTATTAAGTCTTTTAAGGAATCAACTTAAAGTTCTGCTATTTATTTATGGATCCAGTGCACTTGTAGTTTCTTTATACTTCATTGGATGCTTGAAGAATTTTTAGTTTATTGGTCATCATTTAAGGTCTAATAATTTCTTCTCATTTTGATTTATAAGTGCCTCACGTTGCTTAGAAGTCTTGGTTGATTACATTATAGATTTGTCTTATGTTTTCACGGCTTTAGAAATTTATCATCTTTTGGTCAGCAAACAAGGATTCAGAGCATGCCAACTGTATGTCAAATTGATGCACAGTGATTTTCGGTTTAGGATACTGGATATCAGTCGGTCATTATAGGGCTTTCTTTTAGGTTCATTCTAGGACTTCTCTTGTAATAGGAATTAGTCATAGGCTCATTTTTCTTGTCTTTCATTTACAACTTAGGTTTTAGTTTTAGGGTTCTTAGTATTTTGATGATTTTTATAATATTTTTCTTTGTGAGGTTCTTTTAAGATCTAGGGATTTTTATCCTTTTATATATGTTAGATCAATTGTATATATTTTATAACTTTGTTCTGTTCACTCTTATAATCTATTTTGTGATGTCTTAGGAGTCTTGAGGTCTCTTAAGTAATCATGTTAATTGAATCCATAAGGTTAGGCTTAATTCTAGTTTAGTGTATTTCCTTAATTTTTTTTTTATTTTTAGGAATTTTAGATTTTTATCTAATATGGCCAAATAGAATTTAACCAGGTAACCGGTTAAACCGGAAGAGAGTGGGTGCCTAATACCTTTCCACTCTCTTAACTAGACCTCCCTACTCATACTGGTTATTCCAGTCCTTATATTTCATTTTTGAGTTTATTTCAAAGATTAATTCATATCATTAGGTGACCATTCACACCTTTAATCCATTGGATGGTGGCGACTCCAAATTAACCCGAATGAGCGAATGACCCTCCCGACTGAATCTCAAGAGAGCACACTTGAATGCAATGTATAAAATGATATGATGAATGAGCGAATGACCCTCCCAGTTAAATCTCAAGAGAGCACACTCGAGGAAAAAGAAAACGAATGATTTTTTTGGCCAAATCTCTGGAAAACACATCCGGAAGCGAGCAGCTTTCCCGGCTAAATCTAAAGAAAACATACTCGGGGGAGAAAAAAACGAATGATTTTCCCGGCCAAATCTCAGGAAAATACATTCGGAAGCGAAAACTTTCCCGGCTAAATCTCAGGAAAACATACTTGGGGGAGAAGAAAGTGAATGGTTTTCCCGGCTAAATCTCAGGAAAACACACCCGGAAGCCAGCAGCTTTCCCAGCTAAATCTCAGGAAAACATACTCGGAAGAGAAGAAAACAAATGGTTTTTCTGGCTAAATCTCAGGAAAATACAATCGGAAGCGAACAGCTTTCTCGGCTAAATCTCAGGAAAACATACTCGGAGAAGAAGAAAACGAATGATTTTCTCGGCTAAATCTCAGGAAAACACATCCGGAAGCGAGCAGCTTTCCCGGTTAAATCTCAGGAAAACATACTCGGGGGAGAAGAAAAGGATTGGTTTTCTCGGCTAAATCTCAGGAAAACACACCCGGAAGCGAGCAGTTTTCCCGGCTAAATCTCAGGAAAACATACTCGGGGGAGAAGAAAACAAATGGTTTTCTCAACTAAATCTTAGGAAAACACATCCGGAAGAAAATGTGGTGTGTGATAAAGTGAAAAGCGAGTCTTTCTCGGCTAAATCTCAAGAGGACTCGCTTAAAAGGTAAAACATTGTGATGTAAGCACGCCAGTGGTCATCCCGAATAAATCTTAGGATAATATACCTAAATGATAGAATATAATAATGTAGCAAGTGAGTGAGCCCTCCCGGCCAAATCTCAGGAGAGCATGCTCGAATGCAATAGGAAACCCTCTCGGCCAAATCTCAGGAGAATATACCAAAATGATAGAAATGATATGATATGAAGATGCAAGTAAGTGAATGGTTCTCCCGGTTATATCTCAGAAGAGCCCACTAAAATACAGTGAAATATGATAATATGATGAGCCTCTCGAGGGGATGATGTATTTATACCCCTATATCTATTTTTTTTTTTTTTTTTTTGCATGTATGTATGATAGTGATATGTAGAGTTTAATGATTCTGAAGATACTCCAAAAGTTTTTTTTTTTTTTAAATGAATTTTTGTTTTTGATTTTTCACTTTTTTTATTGATCTTAATTGATCTCTTTTTTTTTCTTTTTTTTTTGATATATATTTTTTAAATGAATTGATTTTTATTTTTTAATTGATTTTTCTTTTCTTTTTTTTTTTTTTGAAATTGTTGATTTTGAATAATGATCTCTTTTTCTTTCTTTTTTTTTTTGAATTATGGATTTTCTTTTGAATTTTGTCTTTGATATTTTTTTTTGAATGATTTTCTACCTTTTTCTGGATTTTTTTTTAATTTTGATTTTTAATTAATTTCTTTTTTGATTGTGAATGGATTTCTTTTCCTCTTTTTTTTCTTTTTATTTGATTTTTGTTTTTTGAATTTTTGGTTGTTTTTTTTTTCTTTCTTTTTTTCTTTTTGAAATGGATGCCTTTTTGATTTATTTTTTTATTTGCTATTTGATTTTTTTTCTTTTTGATTTTTATATTTTCTTTTTTGATTTTTTTTTTTAGGATGTATGTATGCTCTATTGTGATTAATGCGATGATATGAACATGATGCACAGTGGATGTACACATCCATGTATGCGATATAGATCTAACATGTGTCAATGGGTCTTAATGTGGTTAGCATTGGATAATGGACCCATGGATAAGGCCTTCACCCGTA
>JAUPMG010026503.1:0-10536 GCA_031762675.1 Pachysandra terminalis | reverse complement strand
ATATATATATGTATATCATATAATACATACTAAAATGATCCCCCAAAGCTACAGTCTTAGCTGACGTGTCGCTGAGAGGGACATCTTAGTTTCTCTCCAAAAATCCACTAGGCACACTTTTTTTTTTTTCCTCTTCAAAGCACTCTCTCTGATTTTACAAAGACCACTCCTCTCTCACATCTCTCTCCTTCTTACGCATTCTTCACTTTCTAAACTTTTTTTTAATCAACTTTATGTCTTTGTCTCCCACTTCACTTTCCAAGCAACATTAAAAACCCGGAGTGGTTTTTTTTTTTTTTTTTAATTTTTCTGGCTTGCACGGAGGCATTTGTCTCCCACCCACTCTCTCTCAATACCCATTTTCTCTCATCTCTCTCTCGGTTCTGCTTCTCCAAAGAAAAACCAAGCAACCGATAAGCTTTTCTTCTCTGAGAAGAACCTGAACCAACCCGATTTTCTGTGATCGCTTCTACCTCCGGCGAAAACCTTAATTGGTAACCTATTCGAATCCCGCGGCGGAAATACTCTGCACATCCTTCGGCAAACGTCATCTCTCCTTCCATCAATAATCCATCATCTTCTTCTCCATCTGGCGACGACGCTGTAATTTCCGGCACACCCTTTTGAATTCGGTAAGATTTTCTCCATTTCATTTCTTCTTCCTCTTCTCCATATTATTCTTCTTCTTCTACTTCGTTTTTTTCTTCTTCTCAACCTCCATCTGAACCGCCGAACTCCTATTTTTTTTTCTCCACCGCCTGATCCTGCTCATCTCTCATCACAACCACTACACCGCCTGCTGCTGCTCATCTCTCATGAAAACCACTACGCTGCTGCTGCAGCAATAGCGGCCCTCTATATTCCTTCCATCTTTGCTTGGCTTACCTCCAGCGACCAGAATCTGGTCTCACAGCTGTTGTCGACAATGCAAAATCTCCAAAACTAGCCGAGCCATGGTTCAGCCTTTCACGAGCTGAGCTTTCGCGGGCCGAGCCGAGCTTGAGCCTTATAAAAACTAGCGAGCCTGAGCCGAGCCTGAGTCTAGAAATTTTTATCGAGCCTGAGCCGAGCCCAAGCCTTATCCTGATCTTATGAGCCCGAGCCGAGCTGGGCAAAGCTCGGCTCGGCTCGTTTACAGCCTAATGTGTCCTGTGCATGACTTGAAATTTATGAAAGACGAAGACTACCATAAACATAATACACACACACATATACACCCAACTTGTTCTTCGCAGATACAAGTAATTTTGGATAAATTCATGGCTCATCAGAGCCACTTCAATGAAGGTTTTACCATCACTAGGTGGATTTTGTTTCAGACCATATCATAGTTACAAAAGTTCTAGAATGGCATAAGGGACCATATTTAGACTTTCCATGATACTTGTAAGATTTAGCATTTATGCCCATATTTTAACAAATATGATCCATGTGCCAGATTTTATGTGGTATGAATCAATACATCACCTCGCGACTGAAGTGATTTTGATCACAAAAGAAGTTATTTTGGTCGTAAAATGGGTGAAATCGACCTTGACCAAAAATCGACAAAGGATCGGTTGACCGGTGAATTGGCCGTCGATCGATGATTGACTACTACTCCAACGGTCGTGACATTATGACATGTGGCAGGATAAAAAAGAACCATGTGGCCAGTAGTTGCAATAATTGTCAAAGATGTGGACAATAATAGAATGATACATGGCTAGTTAGTTGCATTAATTAGCATGTGAAAAGAAAGTGGGTTGACAAAGTCAAAGTAGTTATGACAACTACTTACACATGTCACATTTCAAAGATGACACATGGAAGAGAGTTTTGATGCTATAAAGTAGTTATGACAACTACCTCCATGTGTCACATCTCAAAGAGGACAAGTGGTGTAGTGCTTTAATGCTTTAAAAATAGTTATGATAACTACATACACATGTCACATGTCAAAGAGGACACATTAAAGAGAGCTTTGATGCTTTAAAGTAGTTATGGCAATTACTTTCATGTATCACGTCTCAAAGAGCACAAGTGGAGGAGTGCTTTAATACTTCAAAAGTAATTTTGACAATTACCTACATGTAGCGTAAGATGGAAATTTCAAGGACACATGGGAGAATCTAAAGGTCAAAGAAACAACTACATTTGATAATGGGCCAAGAACGTGTTCAAGATCATTGTTGCTTCAAAAGCTATAAATAGAATAGCCAAGAACAAGGAAAGCCCCCGGCACCCATCCAAAAATAACAGATCAATTATCCTGGCAATTTTGGGTTTACTTTTTTATCCGCCACATTGAGAGAATTTCTGCAACTTCTCAACATTCTGAGCAACTCCCTCGCACGCAAGGCCCTCGATCGTTGGTTTGTTGAGCAAGCCCAGAAGTGACTCATTGGGCATCCCTTGGCAGCCTATTCGGACTTGGATCGTGCACCCACAACAACATTATGTCCCACGACCAAATGGATCAGGTGCTCGCAATTTTATTTATTTATGTTATCTCTCACCGGGATTTATAGTACGCCCACAAGACATCCTCTTGCATGTTTGATTGTGCACCCGCGGTACTTTCGTGTCCCATAATCAGCCCCAATAGGTTCCATGAGATCTTGTTTACTTTGTTATTTGTTTTTCTTTCTGTTTAGAAGCTCTACTTGGGGTTGTGTTTATTGTTTGTTATAGTACACCTTTTGAGTGTTGTTAATGTGTAAATGAAATTGTGAAATCCATTAATCGCTTTATAACCAATCGGTCAGAACATCATTATAGACCGATTCTAGTTAAAACCGACCGATCTATTTGTTATACTTGAATAAACCTTTCTTCAAGTGAACTACTAAAGTTATGGCAAGTCCGCATTCTCGGTCACACGACTAAGAAATAACAATGCTGTTGTGGGTGCATGATCCAAGTCCGAATAGGCTGCCGAGGGGTGCCCAATGAGTCACTTCTGGGCTTGCTCAACGACCAAGGGCCCTATGTGCAGAGAAGTTGCTCAGTGTGTGCTGAAAAGTTGCAATTTTTTTTTTAAAGTGGTGGATAAAACAATAAACCAATGGGGGTTTGAACTGCAAGGATAGTTGATCTGTTGTTTTGGATGGGTGCCGGGGGTTTTCGTTGTTCTTGGCTCTTCTATTTATAGCTTTTGAAGCAACAATGACTAAGAACACATTCTTGGCCCATTATCAAATGTAGTTCTCTTTAACCTTTAGATTCCCCCATGGGTCCTTCAAGTTTCCATCTTACGCCACATGTAGGTAGTTGTCAAAACTACTTTTGAAGCATTAAAGCACTCCTCCACTTGTGCTCTTTGAGATGTGATACATAAAAGTAATTGTCATAACTACTTTAAAGCATCAAAGCTCTCTTCCATGTGTCCTCTTTGACTGTGACATGTGTATGTAGTTATCATACCTACTTTTAAAGTATTAAAGCACTCCACCACTTGTCCTCTTTGAGATGTGACACATGGAGGTAGTTGTCATAACTACTTTATAGCATCAAAGCTCTCTTTCATGTGTCATCTTTGAAATGTGACGTGTGTAAGTAGTTGTCATAACTACTTTGACTTTGTCAACCCACTTTCTTTTCACATGCTAGTTAATGTAACTAACTAGCCATGTGTCATTCTATTATTGTCCACATCTTTGACATTATTACAACTATTGGCCACATGGTTCTTTTTTATCCTGCCACATGTCATAATGTCATGACCGTTGGAATAGCAGTCGATCAACGACCGGTCAACCGGTCCTTTGTCAATTTTCGGCCAAGGCCGATTTCCCCCATTTTATGACCAAAATAACTTTTGTGATCAAAATCACTTTAGTCGTGAGGTCATGTATTGATTCATACCACGTGGTAAAATCTGGTCCATGGATCATATTTGTGAAAATATGGGTATAAACACAAGTTGGATAAAGTTTTCTTCCATCTGATACTATCCTCCAGTAGTAGTATGTGAAGCCACTTTTTTTGGCTAGAAGCATGTAAGATTGTGTTCGTGAGATGATGTTCTTTTGCTATATAAGCGTAATCATTTTAATTTTGGGTACATGAAGGATGGGTATGTTGTTGTTGGGTTTCACATCCGTTTACATGGAGAAAACTCTTATAGCTTGTCTTCTCGTGGTGACTCTAAGCCCTATTGTCACGACTAAACTTTGATGGATCGTCTCTACGAAACCCGAAACCTTCTGGGATTGGAGGGGTGTTTTGGCCTTCAGGATCATAGTGTCAGGATCATCCATGTTTTCTCAAGGCCGATAGGGGAGGGTGACTCCAATAGAGGGGAGTTATGTGCGTTAGTGGCTGGTCTCAGGGAGGCCCATACCCAAGGCTTCTTGTGTTTGGAGGTGGAAGGTGATTCTTCTTTTGTCGTTGCTTGGATGAAGTCAGATATAGGATGCCCTTGGCGGTTTGTTCACTTGGTGCGTCTAGCCCGGTCCAGAGGAGTAGGGATAGAGGTTTCTTTCAACCACACAATTAGGTTGGCAAATGGGATGGCAGATAAGTTGGCAAGGGATGGGGTATGGCGGACGGAGTACTATTCGGGTCCCCCGGAGGAGGAGGTAATTACGGAGGAGTGAGTTAGAAGTTTGGGGTATTTATGTTTTCCTGGTTAGTTGTATGTGCTGCTTTCTTGTTGTGATGTATTTGATCACAATTTGTGATCCTATGTATGCTTTTATCCTTTGATAATTAATGATTGTCGTTACTTATAAAAAAAAAAGTCCTATTGTCACGACTCACAAGGTTTAATTGAATTTAGCAAGACCCATGTTATTGTTTTTTTTTTTTGAATGTTGATATCCATAGTAGTAGAACCAATGGTTTATAATATTATTACATGCGCTATGATTTTATGGTGGTTGTGACAAAATGTTCTTTGTTAGCAATAGTTGACAATAGAATATTATGTCAGGCGGGAGCTAAATGGGAGGGAATGTCAATGACTTGGCATGCCTTTTAGTGCATCAGAATTTGGTTCCTTGGTACTTCAATTGGTCAAGTATCAATGTGATTAGAGTAAATAAAATATCAAAGTAGTCTCTTTTGCAAATTTGTGCTTAGGTTTTGTAACTGTGACGGTTTTGAGCCTATTGTTATGTATCCTGTGTATGTCTTGTAATTTAAGAAAGACGAAGACTACCATAAACATAGTACGCACACTCACACATATACACCCAACTAGTTCTTCAAAGATACAAGTAATTTTGGATAAATTCATGGCTCATCAGAGCCACTTCTCAATGAAGGTTTTACCATCACTAGGTTGGTTTTCTTTCAGACCATATCATAGTTACAGAAGTTCTAGCATGGCATAAGAGACCATATTTAGGAAGTTTTTCCATGATACTTGTAAGATTTAGCATTTAGGCCTATAAAGGATGGTAGGCCATCAACATAAACTCTTGATTTCTATATTTAGGAGATGGTATGGTCTAGCTTGATCTGACTCGGTTTCGGACCAAGTCAGATTTTTTAATAAATTAGGGATCGGCTTGGGATCGCGACTCATCCCGAGCCGATCCCAAGTTGGATCAGCCTATCCGGACTGGGATCGGCCAATCCTTTACACTGTCGACACGACACAACATGGGTATGGGTACAGGATCCATGTGCATCCTTCACAACCGTATCCAGTTTTTCTTTAATAGATGTTTCATCTATTCTAAACGTATGCCTCTTTCATCTTCATTCTATACTTAATTGTGGTACTAATTTGCATAAATAAGTTCAAATATATAATGTATGGGCGGAGTCCCCGTGTCATATGATATGGGGGTGAGATGAGTCTTATACCTAGACACACTTTTACCCGACACCTGCTCCTGAGTCAATGTAATATAGGTTGTAGAAATCAAGCATTCTCTTCCATTACTGAAGTGATGAATTGGTTTGTTGCCTGACTTGGATCCTAAGAGGTTCTTTTTTATTTTTTGTTAATGATGTATGTGCCATATCACAAATTATTGTTAGATTTGAGATGACTTCTCCATTTCTTTCCATGGCCTAAAAGAATTGTCATTGATGATGCACTCAGCCTCTCATTCTAGCCTTATCCTTGAAAACTTAACATATTTAAGCTAATATGACAGTCATCTTTATGGCCTTAATCCATGCTCAGAATATGTTTGATTTTATTTTACAATAGAACGGCTCAATCAGTTAATCAATCAACATTGCTTCAACCCACCTAGTTTGTGTTGGCAGCACAATTCCTGCTCTGCTTTTCCAGATTACCGGCAACCTTTCCTTTTCTCGATTTCTTTGAATGCTTTCTTGAGTTATTTTGTCAACTCTGTCCATATCATTTGGAATTTTAAGATGTTTATGAGGGTCACATCCATATTTTCATCTATATTTTTATTGTTCAGCAAACTTATTGGAAGGTGGAACTAATACTCCCATTGCTTTGAATGCAGCTAATGGAAAACCTGATCCCAGTTGTGGAGAAGCGAAGATCACCGCGTGTTCTTCGGAGGACTCGCTCATTGCAATGGTAGGAGTGGTCTTAATCCACAGTCGGTGTGAGCAAAACCATTTTTTTCTTCTGAAGAGTGATAGAGCCTTAGAATGGAAAAAACATGGAACAAAGAAGACATATTGCAGGGTAATTATCGTCTCTTGGACCAAATATGACCTCCAGAGAGGCATTGCCTGGGAGCAATCCAATCCCTTTTCATGTACAAAGAAGTTGGGGGAGTGAAGGAAAGATATGAAAGAGAATTCCGTAGAGCTGAAGATGGAGGATAATGGTTGTCAATATTGTGAGGTTCTAAAAACCAGAGACTAATTTGGTTTTGCGTAGTTGGCATGTGTGTTATAGGAAAAGATAAACAAATTTAATCTACAGAAATTGTCTCCCAATTTGCTACTGTTGGGGAAAGGCAAACAGACCTGGACTCATAAATCTATAAATATATTAACATATGGTAGCTCTTTGACAGGATATAAACTTATTGTAACTCTCTGTTATATGTTATTAGAATGCAGTATGCAGAGACTAGCATTGAGAATTTCCAGATAAATATCGAGGCTCCGTTTGGATTGCAGGAATATAAAGAAAAGATGATTTTTCTGCATAATATACGTGTTTGGATGTACAGAAAGTGTGGGTCTTACAGAAAATGTTTCGGCCAAACTCCTTTGTTGCAGAAAAAAGGACCTTTTTTGTTTTCTAATAAAAAGGAAAGGAATTTGTGAGAATGGAAAACAAGAAGGTGCGGAGAAGAGTATTTTTTCCATCTTACCCTTTACTACCAAAGCTTCCTTCTTTCTGCACTTGTACAATGAAGGGTAAAATGAGCCGATGAAAAACTTTTTTCATACATTCTTATTAACCAAACATCAAAATCAAAATTTTTTGTAATGGTTATACATTTTTCTGATACAAAGGAATCTGGCTTATTACTTCGGCAATTAACTTTCTAGCATATTGTTGGCGTCCAAAGGGAGCCTGAGGTAACTGCACATCCGTGAAGAGAAATAGAGAGAGAGAGAGAGAGATCCCCTCACGTTTTTTTTTTTTTTTGGGTAAATAGACTATAATATTAATAAACTTTAGCTGTTACACGACGAGGGGTGGCCTTCCCAACATAACCCCCAGCAATAGTGCTGGCCAAAATTCAAGAGGAGGGCCAGACCAAAAACAAGAGAAAAAATAGCTAGACCAAAAAGAAATTTAATGGTAGAAATCTACAACAAACAACATTCATGCGACCAGCAACCCCAAATTCGTTTGGTAGAAATTTAATGGTACACAATTTAATAGACCAAAAAGTGAGATCTTGAAATGGCCATAACTTGTGATGATGAAGATAATGTTTTGCTTTCTTTTTTTATTTCTCAAGTTAAAAGAAAATGAAAATAACTAAAATGATATATGTGACAGTTTTGGCTGAAATGCTCATGGAAAAGAAAATTAGGATTATATGATTTGGTCTATATCCTGCATAAACCAGCTCTTTGCATTTCTCTTCTGAATTTTTGTCTGTTTTTATTGAATTTAAAGGGGATTCTGTTGGGGTGCATTTGTTCACCCTCTATGTGTAAAGATACAGCATTATAGTTCCTTTTTTTTTTTTTTTTGGGTGAAACTTTGTTAGCTAACCAAAGAGTGCTTTTGCAGTTTCATGTGGAATATCTGTCTCTGCTCTCAAAAAAATGTTAGTTACTATGAAACTGAATCATTCCCAACTTCCCATCAGGATTTGATAATCCCCAAGGATAATCACAAGACTAATCATTTTTTAGAATTATAATCCCATCATCACATGCCTAAGACAATGGCCACTCAATTTTCCTAATTTAAAAAAAAAAAGGGATCTTTGACAAACTTTTGTATTAAAAGAAGAACCAAAAAAATAGGGAATTTTATGCCAGGACAGATATTTGTTATGTATCCTACTTTCCTAGCACCATTTATCAGAGGACACACTGATTTGCAGATGTGGGTCCTTCAAGTCATGCCTACATGTTCTGCTGTGATCTGGATCACATGAAATCTCATGTGAACTTTATAGAAGGTTGACATGTGTCTATAGGTCGATCCCATTAAGAAGGAAGAAAATCCTTTGTAAGTTACCCTATGGTGTGGCTTGTGATTGGGTGAAAAAACAAGCAAAATGCATTTGAAGTTATTCTCTAAACCAATCACAACTCACCTCACAGGATAGCCCACAGATGATTTGTATCACATTAAGAAAGATGACCTATAATTTTTAAAACTAAGAAAATGGTGAACTTGGGGCCCACCACTTTAACCTACTTCTCCGGTAGAAGCCGGTTAAAGTGGTGGTCCAACCTAAAACACATGTCAACCTTAATTGAGGTTCACAAAAGGTTTTGTGTGATCCAAAACACGTAAAATCCTCTTCCGTGAATGGGGTCTGGGCAATGGAGCCGGATCCTCTATTAGATAGCTAACAGGGACCGGTCACATCCGAGGTGCGAAAATATCATTTCGCCCCGGAATTGTCTCACATCACACCGGATTGACTGTTAGATAGCTAACAGGCAATCCGACCCCTAGGCAATATGGTCATATCTGTTCTCCACTCAAAACCCCTCACTCTCTCTCTCTCTCCCTCTCTTTGGTGAGGGTGAAACTCTCTCTCTTTTTGGTGAGAAAACTCATCTCTCTCTCTCTTCTTGGTGAGAAAACTCTCTCTTTTTTTTTTTGGTAAGGCTCTCTCTCTCTCTCTTGTAGCTCAAACATAAAAAGTTAAAATTTGAAAGAGGGAAGATCCAATCCAACTCAAACCCCCATAGCTCTATCTCACTCATCTCAGAAAGAAAAAGACAGAAGAACACTCCATGGAGAACTCCTCCAAGCTCATCCTCCTCCTTTCTTTTCTCACTATACTCTTTCTCCCTTCTCATTCCAAGACTGTAATAGTAGATGGAGTTGCAGAGTGGAGAAAACCCAGCATTCATGTTGGAGATTCCGTCAGTAAGTATTCAAAATCCCAGAAGTAGACATCAAGTAAATTAAAACCCATTTAATTTCATTCTCTTACTACAACACTCTTATCTCTTTTCCTGAATTTTCTCAGTTTTCAAACACAAACATCAGTACTGCAACCTCTACATTTTCCAGAACAGAAGAGCCTTCAATCTCTGCAACTTCACTCAAGCTTTTCTTCTCACCAAACCCAATTCCACCTCCTTCACGGTATAATTTTTTTTTTTTTCTTTTTTTTTTACTTTTTGGAAATTTTTCTTCTCATTTACTAACCATTTTAATTATTCTTGATTATTTAAAGTGGCATGCATCACGTCCTGGTTTCTTCTACTTCTCTTTCAACAATGGTTCTCTTAATATCTGTCAAGAAGCTGAGAAGCTTGCTGTAAGGGTAATTCCGACGAAGCCAGAAAACTTGGGGATCTCGCCGGAGATCCCACCAGCTGCCGCTCCTTCACCGACTTCCGGCGGAGCCGTGTCATCCTCTCCGGCATATACATGGCCATTCTTTTCTCATGGAACGAGTCAGGCACCGAGTGTAAGTCCACCGGCAACGGTTCCACCCATAGTACCAGATAAAGGTGGAGGAATGCCGTTTATTAGTAGCAATCCGGCGGTTCCTCTTCCTACCGGTGAAGCTGACTCTGCTACAATACGCCCCTTGCCTGCATCCGATAATGAGAAAAAGGTACCCCATGTAATTTTTTGCTTTTGCTTTTTTTTTTCTTTTCTTTTCGGCTTATATTAGTGCTTCGGCTTATATTAGTGCTTATTTGAGCTTATAGTTTATTCAAGCACTTTCTAAAATTAAAAGTGGGTTTGGTAATACTTAATGGATAAGTGCTTACCCATAAGCACTAGAGGAGTGCTACTAGCTTCTCCTTATCACTTAGGCTGCATTTGGCCTGGCTTGTGCTTTGGATGAGCACTCATTAGATAAGTGACTCAATGGGAGCACTTATCCACAACAACAATAAGCTGCTTACTTGAAGAAAATAGCGTTTGGTAAATACATCTATTTAAATGCGTATGAAAGTTTAGGGGGAAAATAGGTATTATAAAAATATTATTAATGT
>JAUPMG010026492.1:0-14888 GCA_031762675.1 Pachysandra terminalis | reverse complement strand
AGTCTACCTTATATCTGGTAAGGGGTTTACCCTTACCTCGGGATCTGGCGGGGGTTAGCCCAGCCTTATGACCTTTGAAAGAGGTCTACCTTATATCTAGTAAGGGTTTACCCTTACCTCGGGATCCGACGAGAGTTAGCTCGGCCTCGTGAAGGATTTGCGTGTTTGAAGTGACCTGGTTTGTGTGGGTCCCAACCCTTGCCATGTGACACACGTTCATTAGCCCAATTTGAATTTACAAAAAAATGGGGTCATCAGTACTAAAGCATGTATCAAAAATAAAAGAATGATATGAAATCATCTTTTAGTGATATGTTGGAACCAAGGGCTATCAATAGGTACACGTAGGTAGGTTCCTCGTCGTCGTTGTGTACATCATGTATTGGTAGGTAGCAGTTCTATTAGAGCAGTTGGCATACTTATTTGTACACTGCTTCGTTAACCGGTCGATATTACTCTTATTTAGGGACGAAAATCATCTACGATTTTCTTGGTGCGATATTTCCTGGTGTACCAATCAGATGACGCTTGGTCGTTCAACTAAAACTCTAAAAGACATATTAACCCTAAATTAGTTTTCACCTTAACAAGAGTAACCGAGTATCGGTTTAGAAATTTAGCACCAAAATATTGCAGACAATGTGCTCTCAGACTCGGAGAAAATCGTTTGCAATATTGATGCGATTTTTCCAGCAGTATTAATCATGAGACACCACGTGTATACGGCCGGTACCTAAACTAGTTATTCAGGTTAAGGTGAAGCCGGTTTGAGGTTGATATATGTCTCTTAGGGTTTTAAAAATGATCGGTCACCCATTTTAATGTTGCTTACATGGTGCTATCAGGTTGGATGCTTCCGCAGGTAACATCACACACTACAAAATCAGGTGGAATTAGCAGCGGTATTTAACGGCGGTCTTAAAATGACCGTCGTCATATCTGGTTACCTCGGTTGTCTAAAAAGACTGCCGACCGACAAAAGTTAACTTGTAACAATGGTCTTTTGTAGACCGCCGAGTTAGGTACGATATTTGTCAGCGTACTAGTAGAGACTACCGAAAAAAGTTAACTAATCAACAGCGGTCTTTATTAGACCACCGAGTTAGGTATGGTATTTGTCAGCGGTTTATTAGAGACCGCCGACAAATGGTTTTCATGACAACCCGCGAAACGCGAAATCTCTCCTGCGCTGCTCTCTTTCACGCGAATTAGCTCGCTGATTTACCCTCTTCTTCTTTCGCGGTTTTCTTCTCTGATGATCGCCGACAAGTGTATCCTCCGTCGGTAAGCATCTATTTCCCCCTCTTCTTCTCTTTCTTCCTCTTTACTGTCCCATCTTCTCTTTCGGTAATAATTTGAATCCACTCTCTTCCTCTTGCTATTAAAACTGTCCTTATCTTAAACCCTAACTCGCCGTCAATCGCTCGCCATCAGTTTGTAATCACAAATACGAACCCTAATTACTTATTTTTTGTTTTTTACCTTCATTATTAATAGATTCATCTTCATTCTTTTGAGAAACACGCTCCTGCTTGCTTGCTATTTGTATTTGACTTGAATGATCTTTAATGCCCTAATTTCCTAAGTTTGTTTAATCCCGCAAACTTACCTTTTTCGATTTTCCTCTATTTGTTTTCCCCATTAGAGATTAAGAAATGTTCTTTTTATACTTTTATTTATTTTCATGACTAAATGTGGATGTTGAATGTTCAGAACGTTCTTTGATTATCAAATTGGTTTTATTTTACGTGTTGAATCTTCTCCCAAGTTGATTTTGAATATGTTTTAAGAATTGGGTTTTCTTGGCATCCAATGGAGCAAAAAAGTAATAGAGAAAAGTAGAAGATTAAACTCAAAAATTTTAAGAAAAAAAATGAAAAGAACAGAAAGGGAATTAAAGATGAAGGTCATTAGAGCACATCTTGGATCAAGCTTATTAAAAAATTATTTTAGCCTCGGGTCGGTCAAGCTCATTAAAATAGCCATTGATAATACTACCTTGTTTGATTTGAGATCCAAAGGTTTTTTTTACATTTGGAGCAATAATAGCCCTAGGTTTGGTTGTATGAGAACTAAGCTGGATAGGATCTTAGTTAATCACTTGTGGATTCAAAACTCCAATATTGTTGAAGTGTAGTTCCACCCTCTAGGACCTTTCGCCTGCATTGATAAAAATGTATGAAGATGGTCCTAAGAAGAACACCCCTTTTAAACTTTTCAACTTCAAGATTGGTCAAAGAAGAACACCTCTTTAAAACTTTTCAACTTCAAGATTGGTCAAAGAAAAACACCCCTTTAAAACTGTTCAACTTCAAGATTAGTCACCCAGAATCTGTGGACATTGTTAAGGAAGTTTGGGCTGGTGAAACCATTGGTACTTCCATGTTTTCTCTGGTCATTAAATTGAAACTTTTAAGATTAAGCTTAAAACTTGGAGCAGGAAACTCTTTTCTGGGCTTGAAAGTAGGTTGACACAAACAAAAGAGAATTGGTCAAATTACAAGCTGAGTTGGATGTCGATCCTGCTAACTATGAAAGGGTTGTGAAGATGAAGGGTACCATGGTTAAAGTCAAAGACTTGGAACTTAAGCATGAAAGCCCAAATTAGGCAAAAATTTAGAACTCTTTGGCTAAGTGATAATAATTAAGCTTTTTTTTTTTTTCCCCAAGTCCCTTATGGTCCACAGAGCCTGCAATAAGATTATGAGTATCTATGATAGGGGCAATATAGTGGAGGATCCGGCTTCTATTGAACAGATTTTCCTAGACCATTAGTTGGATTTGCTTGGCTCTTGCCCAGCTCAAACTCAATGGGGTCATTGGAATGACTTGATGAGGGAGGGTGAACCTAGAAGTTATTTGGTGTGTACGAAATATCGCACAAGATTTGCTTCTGTGAAGACTACGAAAAAAAGTCCTCTGTGATAGTTCGTTGTATTTTGCCTATGGTATTAATTGTGAGATGTTACACGTACAAGGCCGGTACTGATAATCGGTTAAGGTGGAAGTCGGTTTGAGATTAATATGCCTTCTAGGATTTTAGAAATTATCGGTCACCCATGCTAGTGTTGCTTCTGTAGATGATCACACGACATATCGCAGATAATTTGACTACACATCAATCTAGATTTTCTCAAATCTCACAAAGAATAGATCTATTATAAGTCATAGTTGTAGAGAATATGAACTCACTTTTTGAGAGGAGTATATATTTGGTTTTGGACCACACTAAGAGGAGGTAGGTCCTCTCTGATGAAACACCCGTGTGGCCGCGTGATGAGAAACAAAGGTGATAGCAAAATTATAATTTAGCCATCATCGTCCTCTGTAAAACACCTCTTCATTGAACTAGATTACAATTATTCCATCACTTTTGTTTCGCATCACATGCCCATCACATCACAAGGATGTTTCATCATAGAGGATTTGCCTCCCACTAAGAGGGGGGAGCAGATCCTCTGTTAGCAAGCTAACAGGAGATGATACAATTTTGTCCTCGAGGTTGTTTCAGCTAATTAACAGGAGCATCTCCTGTTAGCTTGCTAACATAGGATCGTCCCCCCATAAGAGAGATGAGAAGAACAAATTTATGACCCATATGGATATATGTACTTATCATGGATCTCTACACCCAGGGTGGCCATGGTCCCCCAAAACTTTGAAAAAGCCCACTAAGAATTGCCACTCCATCTACCTTGGGTGGAGTGGTACTAAATGTTGGCCCCCCAAAATTTTACCCTTTTTTAAGCCTTTAAAATAGCTATTTTATGTATATATATTCTTAAAAAATACAATTTTATACCCAAATGTTTTTTGTATATATTTATTTTAACTTTTTAAAATTACACTCTTACACAATTTTTTTAAATAAATATTATATCTATTTATATGGCTGTTAACGAGCCGAGTTAGGCTACTAGCTCACCTCGTATGAGCCGAACTTGAGCTTTGTACAAGCTGAGCATGAGGCCGAAAAAAAGCTCAATAACGTAGTGAGCTTGGGTAGGCTCGACTGAGCTAAACCTCGACTTTGTTTGTTCATGAAATTATACATCTATATTTCTATATCTTATAGTATATATTAATATTAAACATATATGTTAATATATTATGTTGAATATAATAATAATAATAATAATAATAATAATAATAATAATAATAATAATCAACTACAATGTTAATATATTTGGACTAATCTACCGTTTTTTAGAAGCCGAGTCTTTAACAAGCGAAGCTTCTTGTGAATCGAGTTTGAACCTAAAATATTTTAACAAGCCTGAACCCAAAATTTTTTAACAAGCTTGAGCTGGGCCTGAGCCTTGCTCAAGGTTTAAGAGCCCGAGTCGAGCTAGACAAGGCTCGGTTTGGCTAATTTACATATATACCTATTTATTAATATATGTCAAGGTTTTAAATTTCGTTAAAATTTTTTGATTTCGTTTAAGTCTGCAAAATCGAAATACTAAATTTTGTTCTAAAAGACTTCGAACAATTTTAACAAAAAGATAAAAAAAATTGTCAAAATAATTAATTTAGATTAAAATGGTAATTTTAAAAAGTCAAATTATTTTATTACAATATCAAAATTTTCTTATGAAAATTTCGATAAAATTTTGCTATTTCTTTCATATAAATAAAAAAAGAATAAAAAAGAATAGAAATGTTTCTTATTGAAATTATCAATCAATAAATAGTAAAGCACACCGAAGCTTTTTATGTTGTTTGTATATGCCCATAAAACAAAATTTCTTGCTCCGCCCCAGTCTACACCAATCATAAAAGAGCAGTGTTAATGACATAAGTGGAAAAGTTATTTAGTATTCCAATGGGGATTTATCATATACCTCAAAACCATTCGACATTTTATTTTTGAAGGTGTGGGTCTCGCGAGTTATGAATCCATTTTATTGACATGTATTGTTTTGAATGATATTGGTGATTAGCAGGCTAATTAAATCTCCCTAGATATGTGGCGCTATCTTAAAAGCGCATGTACACGTTTTTGGGTATAGCCGCATACACTGAATTATTCAATAAAACTATAATGGCTGTACAACCGTCTTTCACATATCACCTGTCAACAACTGTTGTACGGTGATTAGACTGTTTGGTAAAAATATGATATTTGAACCGGCTCAAAGATATCTGACCGTCCTTATCACCAAAGAGGAAGGCTTCTCGGAGAAGCAACCTTTTTGAATTCCAGCTTATGAAGGAACACCACATGTCCCAAACTCAACAAACACGCACTAACATCATTCTTGAAATATTCAAAAGGATGAGGACTTATGTTCCTACGGCACACTGCATTCTAAGCACTAGAAGGAAAGAAGATTTCACTCTTCCTTTGAAGGCCTTATTTTACTTGAATGACATATTTAGGGGCATGCTACACCTAATAGATTTCTCAAATAGTTAAAGTTTCAAATAAAACCTTGAAGTCACATCATTTATTCTCTAGAGCAGACTTCGAGTGAGTTTTATTACATACCTTCACATTTTAAAGGTATTCTGCTTAAAGAAAGATCCTTGAAGTAAGACATTCGAAGGAATTTTCTGTACCTTCAAACTCAGAAGTCATTCTTGGATCATATCCATAGACTTCGAAGGACCACTTGTTTTGTCTTGAAAGGATCACGAAGCAGGTATATTTTCTCCTGCTAAGGACAACTTCGAAGGACAAATCCAAAGGACAACTTTGAAGGACAAATTCAAGGAATAACTTCGAATAACAAGTCTGAGGGATGACCTCGAAGAACATGTCCAAAGAACGACCTCGAAGGACAAATCCGAGGGAACCTTTTAAAAGACAAATTCGAGGGAAGCTCTCGAAGGACAATTCTAAAGGAAGATTTCGAAGGCTAACTACCTCCAGATGGTGAACTCGAAGGCCAACCACTTCTAGATGGTGAATTCGAAGGATATATGTTCCCTCTTGCCAAAAGTGAATTCAAAGGAGGAATATTTCTTCCTTCTAAGGAGAATTCGAGGTTAACCACCCTGAGATGGTCAATTCGTCAAAGGGCCCGTCACCCTAAAAAATACTAAGCATTATGTCCTCCTCGAAGGACACGGACTAGGGTTTACCCCCTCGAATGCAGTCTTTTATGCATTCGAATTACAAACTAAGACTTGAAGTCGCTTTTATTCATTATTATGAATTGACTTCGAGTTATACATTGGATATATTTCACTTTTAAGACCAAATCCCAGTGGAAAGAGGTTTAGAAGTCGAAGGCAAGCCATCTCCACAAGTATTTCCTGAAGATAGGTTTCCTACAGACTTTGAGAATGTCCTCTCACTTCATTTTAAAGGAAATCACAAGGAAACATATTTTCTTCTGACTTCATTGAAGGCACTCGGATTAGTTACTGTAGCTATTAACCATAAATGATTCCAAAACAAACTCTTCTTTACAAGGACTATTGATCATGAAAATGAGTTCCTTGATAAGAAACTCAATTTTGAGTTCTCTACATACGTAATTCAAAAATATACTGGTCACATTGTAAGTGTACAATTACTTTTGGTATCCTTCGAAGGAAGATAGCTGTCAAAGGGAGTTCCATTGAGATATACGAATGCATAAAGGAATTTATGACATTGAAGTGACTCCTTAAAGTTGATTGAGACGGATTCCTCAGAATGGACAGAACGTGATAAAACCTCAGCTATTTATAATATCTGTTGTATAACTTATCTAAAGGGGGTTTTGTTTTATCTGGAATGGCAGCAAGAGTGATAAAATTGCTTTCAACTTTTTATTGCTTGTAACACGTGTCATTCGATGCGTGTTCCTTAAGGTCTGAAGCAACCTGTCACAGAGTAAGCTTTGAAGATTCGAATGACTCATCCCTCTCTCTGGAAATAACTTAGGAGTATTGAGAAACACATGGCATTTGGGATATGTTTTATGCATGGGGATACTTATAAGCTCCTCTGTGGACACTTGACTGAGTGACATTTGTCCCTTTTGGAGAGGTTGACTCCCTATAAATAGCAGAACATATTCTCCATTAAAACTAGGACTGAAAGTTAAAATCCTGAAACTTTAAGAGGTAGAAGACAACAGTGAGTTTAGGCTTTGAGAGAGAAAGTGGATAGCCAGTCATTCAAATACTTGAGGTTTTTCTTGCTCTAAGATACACATTCTAACTAATCTTTCAGTTATTGCAAGATTCTCCTTCCCCTTGTCTTTTCTCTTTGTTTCCTTCACAGGTGACGTTTGAGAAGGAATGTTCTTGGTAGAACGACTGCGCGACAGTTTAGGTTGTCTTGAGACAGACTTTCCCTACCTATTTCTCTGGAAGACTGGTTGTATTGGTTCATCTGTATTAGTTGTAAAGTTTATTCTAATATATTTGGTCTTTTACAAACCCGTCATCACCATTTGGCGACTCCGTTGGGGAGTCTGTAGTCATTCCTTTCAAACTTTGTCTATTTGCTGTCTTGTCTTTTATTCATGGATCCGTCCAGTTCCCATATTTTTCCTATTGTGGAGGAAATCCCAGAGCAGAATCCTCCACAACTCTGTTCCTCCTCAAGACCCTGAAAATGTAGCTAGATTTCTTAGGCAACCATTCAAGTTTTACAGGCTCAGTTGGATGATTTGTCTAACAAGCCTGGTCCTAGTTCTTCAGCAAATCCTGCTATCAAAACTTCTCATGTGGTAAACCATCCTACACATACACCTGTACCTCCACTTAAATCTTAACCTGATTTTGTCATCATTGCGGATGTTCAAGCTCTCCTACAGAAATCTCAGTTCAAGGATACAGATTGGATCAGTAGTGATTTTTGACCCCCATACCCAGAGACACTTCTTATTCTGCCATACCCCAAGGATTATGAAGCCCCGGCCTTTCCCCGATTTTCAGGGCAAAAGGGGAATGTCTGAGAGCATGTTAGTTGCTTTATAGAAGCACTGGGGGCTTATGCTGGTAATCAGGAGCTCCGTCTGCGGGAATTTTTGAAATCACTCTCAGAACGACCTTACACTTGGTATTGTAGGCTGGAGCCTGGTTCTGTACACAATTGGGAGGATATGGTGTCCTTGCTCCACCACAAGTTCTTATCACTGAAGAAAAGCTCACTATTATAGATCTCAGTCGGGAGAAACAGAAGCCAGAGGAAGATCGGGTTCAATATGTCAAGCGCTTCAGATACCTCGTGATTACCTACACAGAGGCAGCTTCTGAGGAGAAATTTGTCAAGATCTGCATCAACGGTATGCTCCTTCCATACCGAATTCATATAGAGAACCATGATATCAAGAGTTTCACTAAGTTGTACGAGTATACCAAAAGGACCAATGCTTCTATTCATGTTCCTGATAAGAAGGTGGAGAGGAAACGTGCCTTGGCTGTTACTATTGAGAAGGAAGAAGAGCCTATTCCTAAGAGGAAAGACAGACCTAGCAGTAGCAGCAGTAACAACAATCGAGAGAAGCGTGCCCCACCTCCGGAGGCAACCTACTCTCCTGCCCAGCTAGATGATCTATTGCAAGAGTTGATCAAGGATGATCGCGTCTTGCTGCCTCCTATTGAAAAGGAGCCCACGGAAGCTGACAAAAGGTCTCTGAGATATTGCAAGTTTCATCGCAATACTCTTCATTCCACTTTTGACTGTTGGGCTTTGAGGAAAATCTTCCACTCTAGGTTGGCGGCTGGAGACATCGACATTCTGGATGCAAAGGTGCATATTGATCCTCTTCCGCAACACAAGGGAAAGGAAAAAGAAGCTGTGCACATGCTGTCTGTCTTCAACAACAGACATCAGTTGGACCCTCAATCAAGTGAAGCCATACGTACTACCACAAAATTCCAGATGATCTTTGAAGATATGTAGTTCACTTCAGAGATGAGAACTGAAGCTATGGAAGGGCTGCTAAGAATCATAGAGAAGTATCATTTCGAATGCTTCAATCACCAAGAGGCTCCTATATACTATCCTCTGCAACTCAGTAAGTCTGCTATAGCATTTACGGAGGAGGACATGATGGCATCTTCGGAAGACCACAACAAGCCTCTGTATGTGAATGCCACATTACAAGGTGTGGAGATTCGAAGGGCGTTGGTTGACAATGGTTCTACTGTCAACCTCATTCTTCTTAAGATCCTGGAGGTAGTTGGTGTTTCAAGCAAGTGTATTATCTCCAACCAACTCCGGATTTTGGGTTTTGATACTCAACGGCAGCAGACGATGGGTTATATCACTCTCAATATTTGGGTAGGATTTTTCTAATTTACTACTATTTTCCATGTTATTGATGATAGGGCTGCGTTCCACGTATTGTTGGGAAGACCGTGGATACATCAGGCGAAGCTAGTGCCCTCTTCTTATCATCAGTGCTTGAAAGGAATCTGGAATGAGAAGGTTGTTAGGGTAATGGCAGAACCCTTTCCTTTCGACGAATCAGAAACGCATTTCGCTGAAGCGAGCCACTATGACGGATTCACCCCGGAGGGGGAATGCCATGTTGCTAAGCCCCAAGGAACTCTTCTGCCTTTAAGGGCTAATCTTGAATCAGCATTCAGTACTATCCTCTTCAGTGCCGTCTTCATCAGTACCATCCTCTTCAGAAGGCCCTTGACCTTCGAAGATTCGTTGTGTCAGATTAGACCTTTCAGACGGAAGGTTTGTATATAGATTATGACAACCACAAGGGATTCCATCCGCTGGCGTCCTGCAGTGTTCCCCTCATGAAGAATTACCAGGAGCTCCCCGAGTCCAAGCTTGAGCAGGCACCAGAACACCTACATGACGGTGTTCAGGATGTTCAGGAAGATCTGTTTATAATTGACCCAAGTGTCAACAAACTTGTACAAAGTTATTCTTTTCTTAAGCCAGAGCAGAAGGAAGCCTTCGTAGCATTGCTCTCCTAATACAAAGATGTTTTTGCTTTAAGTTATGAAGATATGTCTGGTCTTGATCCTGAGTTGGTAACTCATAGGCTTCATCTCTCCCCTGAAGTACGCTCTATCAAGCAAGCACCGAGAACCTTCACGTCGGACATCGAGTTGCAAATCAAGATCGAGATTGAGAAGCTTCTACAAGCAGGTTTTATCAAGCCTATCCAGCATTCTTCATGGCTATCTAATGTTGTCTCCGTAAGAAAAAAGAATAGGCAAATTAGATGTTGTGTAGATTTTTGTGATTTGAATAAAGCTTGTCCAAAAGATGATTTCCCGTTGCCCAAAATGGATATCTTAATTGATGCTGCTGGAGGCAATGGGATGTTTTCATTTATAGATGGTTTTTCAGGTTATAACCATATCCTTATGGACCCGAGGGATGCTGACAAAACTGCTTTCAGAACCCCTTTGGGAAACTTCTATTATACAATCATGCCATTTGATCTTAAGAATGTTGGTGCAACTTACCAAAGGGCTATGACTGCTATATTCCATGACATGATGCATGGGGAAGTTGAAGATTATATGGATGATCTGGTTATAAAGTCAGCGAAACGTGAAGACCATCTTTCTATCTTGGAAAGATTATTCCAAAGATGTTAGATGTATAAACTCAAGATGAATCATGCGAAGTGTGCCTTCGAGGTTTCATTTGGAAAATTCCTTGAGTTTACAGTCCATAGGCATGGAATTGATTTAGACCCTACAAAGGCTAGGGCTGTCATTGATTTAACTTCTCTTAGAAATCAGAAGGAGTTTAAATCTTTCCTTGGACGAGTGTCCTACATCCGGAGGTTCATACCCAGACTTTCTGCTTAGCTTATTCCTCTTATGTCTCTCTTGAAGAAGAGTGTTCATTTTGTTTGGAAGGAGGAACATCAACAAGCCTTTGAGGCAATCAAACAAGTGCTTGCCCATCCTCACACTATGATGGTTCCTATTAGAGGGAAACCTCTCAAGTTGTACTTTGCTTACACTGATCAAGCCATAGATGGTCTACTTGCTCAAGAAGATGAGCAATGCCTTGAGAGACCTGTCTATTATGTTAGTAGACTTCTGCAGTGGGCTGAAATTAGATACTCCAGCATAGAAAAGTCTTGCCTAGCTTTAGTGCACATAGTGAACAAGCTGAAGTATAATCTACATTTACATTCAATTCACCTTATGACTAGGAGCGATCCTATTAAGTATCTTCTTTCTCAGCCTATTCTTTATGGAAAACACATCAAATGGCTACTTCAACTAGCCATTTGATTGGACCAGCCCAATTGGTATTGCCGATCAGGCAACCGGTCCGACTGATCTGGCGACCGGTTCGACCAAGCCAATTTTTTTTAATTTTTTTAAAGGACGATTCAAGTTTTGGAATGGCCAATATCGTCGATCCAGATCGGCCAAGACCGATCCAATCCAAGATCCTGAGACTCTAAACCCTGGTTTATCTAGTTCTTTTACGATTTTAAGGTTATAGGTTTTGTCATTTAGGTAGTAAATTGAAGTATTTAGGGGATAATTGCACTTAGCAAGAAATGTATTAGATCTAAGTCTATTACTGAATATATAAGGAAATAAAAATATCAAACTTTGGTGGCCTAACTGAAGAAGAAAATGTCAAACCCGTAGATAATTGTACAATATTATTTGATTGTTCCATACAACTAATTAATAACCTTTGCTTCTATACATGAACATTGATACATAAGCTGAGCCAAGCTGGATTTTGCCGAACTCACTGATGTAGGTGAAGGGTTGGGTTCTTTAAAGGCGTAGCCCAACCCATATATGATAAGACCGCTTGGCGCAAATAACTTGGACTGAGTCATGCAAATTGTTAGGATTCCTAAAGTTTATATATAAATGGGTTTTGGTTCCAACTTTCACTAGTCATAAGAAAATTTTCCATCAAAATGGAGAAAGGAGAGAGTTCAAATTGTTGGAAATTATGAAGAGGATTAGGAGTATAGTAGATAAAAATTATGATCATCAAAACAATTATGACATACTAGGTCCTGATTCATGACATGAAGCGATAAAACTACTGAACCCTCAATTTGGTAAGAAACTTGTTTAAAAACTGTTGGAAATTATGAAGAGGATTAGGAAAGGGTTAAAGCAATCTGCACCGTTGATCAACAAGCTTCAAGAACGATCGACTTGCTTTCTTTTAGACAAGTTTCTCCTCCTCCGATCTGATTGAGAATGCACTAAGGGATTAGTCAGAAAATGCCTTCAGGATACAATGAAACCTCTAATTAAGATTTGTTGTGATTCTCGGATGTGCACCGTCCGATCACAACATGACACTCTGTGTATAAGACTAACGATGCCAATCACGTTATCAAAAGCCTTGATGTAGTAAATCTCTCTCTCTCTCTCTCTCTCTCTCTCTCTCTCTCTCTCTCTCTCTCTCTCTCTCTCAATCGGATCTGGACTAGATTGATTCTGGACAAATTTGGATGGCTGCGGATGAATTGAATGAATTAATTTGGTCTGGATCTGCAGTCTATTTATAGACTTACACATGTCTGTTCACTAACATGCATGATGTTAATCCGATGGTTTGGATCAATCCTGAAAGGTCATGTACCCTTTTACTCATCATCCATAAGATGCAACCAAGATCCTACGGCCAGGATCTAATCCATGTATAGGTACTTGTTCGGTTGACACCTCTATGATCAGGTGCAACCTAATCAGATGGTCTCTATCGTGTGGGTACAATCAGATGCGTCATCTGACAGTTCAGATCTCTTGGATCGATCAGGTGTGTCTGATCAAAAGGTCAACTCAAACCAATGATGATCTGAACCATCAAACCAAGCGATCAATCAAAACGGGCCAACCAGGTGGGACAAGAGATTTCAAAAATTACTTTCAACACAAAAACAAAACTAAAATCTATTTTGAAAATATCCAACAAAGACTAAAGTACCTCATGGATAGGACTGTCAACGGACTTGATCATGATTCGGATCTGATAATGCCGGATTCGATATAGGATTTTAGTGATCCGATCCAATCCGAAATATAATCATATCAAACTCGGGTGTTTAGTGATCCAATTCTCGATTGCATATTTAGATTAGAGATATATATATAAATATATGCAAAAAATTAACTGAAAAGTGAAGATACAAAAGACCTACATCACGTGGATGCAAGATATACCCGTAATACAAGGTATGTCTTGGGTTCCTAGGGCAAGCTATTCATCTCCAAAAAGTGGAAGCATATCACCTACCATTAGGAGTAACTACTCGAACTAGGCGAGTTTTTCCGCCTCGAAGCCGATGGAAGCGAAGATTCAAAGCAATAAGCTAAGCTTTCTGAGTCTGCATCTCCTGAATCCGGAGACTTCCAAATCGGCTAGCAATTAGCCTTTCTGTCTCCCATTGCCCATCGATTTTGAATACTTCTATGAGCAAGATGAACTTTTTTATTACTCAAGTACCAAAGGCGACAGGTCCAACCAATCGATATTCTAAGAAACTAAGAAAAAAAAATGGAATACTTATGGTCTTTATTTATTTATTTATTTATTTATTATTATTATTATTATTATTATTATTGTAACGGTATCTCTATGCTGATGGTCACTCAGCCACTCTCACTTAACCAATCTCCTATGGCGGTGACGGGGAATCCCAAGACCTTGCCAAAATAATTCTAATATTAAAATCACTTAATTTAAAGCACTAAAATCTAATTGGTTAAGAGGATCTTCATATCTCACATTGCATGCAACATTAATATACGGATTAGGTGTTGAACATCACATAATGTTAATTAACCCTCAACAAAATATATATTATATTTTAAAAAGGTAAAATAGGGACATCAACCAAATTTGTGACACCCATGATTGTTTATTTCAAGTGGCATAAAATATGTTCTTTCCAAAGAAGAAAAATAATAAAAACGAAGAAGAAAAAGGAGAAGGAGAAGCACACACTTTATTTATTATTATTATTATTTCTTTTTTCTGTGGCCCGATCCACTGTGTGCACATATGTACAAATGAAAACATGTGCAAATATTTCCCGTGAAACATTTGGTTCACAAAGGAAGACTTAGAATTGATCTTGTAAAGATGATTCTAAAGCAAAATTTTCTGCCATTTTAGCGTGCAGTTTTATTTTATATATATTAGAAGGTGGCACGTATAGTATTTCACGTTGATATATTTCTAGAATGTATTAATCGTTTTATTGTTATATTATTTTTTTATAATTAAAACAGGTAGAAACGGTTATTTTTAAAACTTAACGGTTGCCTCTTAGAATAAATCAAAAAACAATTTTATTCCTAATTATATTAAATATTTTATCATATTAAATATTTTTTTTTGAAAAACTTAAAAAATATTATGGCATGCTCTCCAATACGCCCTCTCCCTTATATATATACTCATGTCAATAAAAAAATATAATTAATTAATTTATTTTTACATTTCATGCTATTAAAAGCATCTTATAGAGAAGAAGAAAGAAAGTCTCAACACCTCCAATCTTCTATTGGACTTTTGATTCAAAATCTGAATCTTTTTCTTTGGGCTTTTGTGATTAATTATGTTGTATTTTTGGGCCTTATAAGCCCAATTGCTTGTAAATGGATTTGAGTTTTTCTTGTCTCTTCTTTAGGACATGCGTCTTCTTTTGACACAAGAGGTGCATTGAAAAGGCATATGTGTAATGACCCGATCCGTTCAAACGAAAATAAAATCCCGTTTGCATGTTTTTTTATTATTTATTTTATTTTATTTTCTTTATTATTTAATTTATTATTATTTAATTTATCTTTTTATTTATTTATGTGCATAATCGTGTCGCACTCATTACATGATGTGCACAAATAATATTTTAAATATATATGTGTGTGCATGGAGTTAAACTATAAGGGAAGTGCTAATTAAATGAATAAATGGCATTGTAGTAATTAGGACAGTGGCACTGTCGTAAATAAGTGTGTTGGAG
>JAUPMG010026482.1:0-14888 GCA_031762675.1 Pachysandra terminalis | reverse complement strand
TGCTACAAACAGCAGCAGCAACAACAATTCATATTAGAACAAAAGGTAAAGTAGTTTTTTAGCACTTCTGATTATTTTCTCATGACCTTTTTCTTAACTAAACTACCCCTGAAACTCTTAACAAGATACTACATTTTAAGATCTTGTAACAATCATCAAATTATTTTCTATTAAAATATACTTGTAAAGGAGTTACAAAAGTCAAAATGTTACTCTTAATGGATCTAACTTGATTTAGATCTTCACTCTAAGCAAAGTTTTATGTACTATTTAAGAATTTTTAAAAATATTCTCTTTACCTTCCCTTCCTTCCCTAAAACTCAAAATGTTACTCTTAATGCATCTAACTTGATTTAGATCTTGTCTTCTTCTCTTGAACTCTTGCAAATTTGTAAACATTTTTTGTCCTTCTTTCTACTAATTATTATATAGGTTATCATATGCACTTTTTTCCCTCTTTTATTATTATTATTATTTTTTTAGATTCTTCTTTTACACTTCTATATTTTCTAAGTTCTACTGATTTGTATTTCTCGTGAAGTCTTCCAAAAAATCTCTTCTATTTAAAAGAGCCTTTTGAACTTCATCATTCTACTACTAATTTTTTTTGTAGGATTGACTTTTACTTATAGATTCTCTTAAGCCATCTTTTCCTACTCTTTAATGCAATTGGCCACTTGTTGAAATATAAAGAGTCACCCACAAGTAAAATTATAGCCCACGCTTCTCCAACTTGATCCAATGCTACCCCATCTTGCAATCCATGATGCTTCACGAACCCAAGCATGCTCTCATGCTTTCTATCCTATTTTTACCAACATCAACTGCATAATCCCCATCCCCTTAGAGAAAATATTGTTTAAGGTGTTGCAAGATTGATGGGACTTTCTCAAGCCATCATCCTTGCCCGCTGCAACGAATTTGACCAATTGAATTTGTGTTTGAGCCCTTCTAAAATTTGTGGATGGTTGTCCTTTTTAATGATATTTCCCGAAACTTTTGCTTAATTGTTTCTTTCTCAATTGAAGTAAAAACAAGTTCAAAATGGCTAGGAAACCAAACTCTAGTCACATATATCATACACATCTGACCTTGTAGCAGTATTCACGTAGATGTAGGAAGTGGCTTAAAATACATTGATCTGATTGATTCAATGCTTGACATATGATGCTTTACCTGTTGCAATGTATTTTGTGATGTATCAGGGCAACTTGCTCATATTTTATGTCTGCACCTGACACTAGCATATATAAGTAAAAACTGAGTAGCTTAATCTTTTGGTGGGTATCTGCCCAAATGCCCTGAGCTACATCACATTTTTTTCCTAATCATATATCTATTGTATGCATGCAGGCGGAGATGGACCAGGTTAGGGCGTCGCTCCCAGAGGGATTGCAAGATAGCACCGGCAGTGATGACACCTATGCTCTGGTCATGAGATTCGAGAGGTGCGACTGTGTTCGCGGGATAGGAATGGGACATACCCCATGTGGCCACAGCCTCACGGGAGCATAACTAGAGAGGCGAAGGTCGCTACCTTGCGATCCGGTCTAGAGGAGGTGACTGCTCAGCTGGCTCAGAAGGATCATGAGATTGCTAGGCTAACTACTGTCCAGACCGAGACGACTGCTTGGCTAGTTCAGAATGAGCAGGAGTTTGCTTAGTTAGTTGTTGTCCAGACTGAGACGAGTGCTTAGCTAGCTGAATTATAACGCTTGGTATTCAGTATGGCTCGTCAGCAGGTATAATCTAGATCTACCTGTCTATAGTCTTTAGTTATATATTTGATATTTACTTTAATATAACCATGATAACTAAAACTAGTTTATATAATCTGTATTGTAGGGTGGAGGAGATCAGCAGGAACCTGGAGGTGTTGATCATCATGATCCATAGCGACTTTCACTATCCACTCACGATCCCTATTGGCATTTGTATATATTACCTTTGACATTTGTATATTATATAATGATTTAATGTAATAGACTTTAATTGTGTTTGATATCACCTTATATCGTTCTTGATCATAACATGTGTGGTTGCTATTAATATTATATATATAATTAAGTTTTTGTTTTACAGGTTCACTTGTAGGTTTAATAGACTTGAATTTTGTTTGTTCTTCTACCGGCTTCATAGAATTAAATTGTATTTTTTTGCAAGAAACTATCGGAGCACAAATAGGGAGACTCACCATAGATGGAGCAATAGATAGGGGGTGACAGAGCATATCAGAAGAAGAAAAGGGAAGAAGAGAAAGAGAAGAGGGTTAGAGCTCGAGTTGTATAAGGGGGAACTTGTAGCAATGACCAAGCAAACCGCCACTATATGATAAGTATTTGTGGCGGTCTGCGCTCAATTCGCCGTAATATATTTCTAATTTAATAATGGTTGTAGCCTTGACTAACACTACAAAAAAGGGTGGTTTTAGCAACGGTCTTTAAATGACTGCATGTGTATATGTGTTACATCGGCGGTCTTCATGTAAGACCGCCGATGTTTAAGAAATATTACGACGGTCCTAAAAAAGACCGTTGTTAATAACTTCTTTTACGGTGGTCAAAATATGACCACTACTAAAAGACCCGCATTAAACGCGCAAAAAACCCTTTCTCTTTCTGTCCCTCCCTCAGTCTCATCTCTCCCGCCAAGCTATGCCTCTCTTCTTCCCCTCTTCCTCTCGCTTGCCGATCTCCCTTCTCTCTCCCTCACAATCGGCCCCACAATTTCCCCTCTCCCTCTCACTCGCCAATCTCCCCTCTCACTCAACTGCGCCTTACCTCTTGCTCGCCATCACTCGATCGCTGTCACCTATTGGTTGCCATCGAAGAACATATTAGGGTTTTTTTTTTGTGTTTAAAAAATAGGTTTTCTGAATTCGAAAGCAGGCCTGGACAAGGTGTCACATTTTTCTCAAACCCTTTTTTCATGAAATTTATTTGTTTTGTGCTTTGTTAATGTCTTTCTTGTTTACCATAAGTTGGGAAAATAAATGATAATTGTTCCTTATTCATTTTGTTTATTTATATTCTAAACTATCCTTTTTGTTCACAAATTCCATTTGGGGTTCTTTAGAGCTTGAGATTTGTTTCCGATTTGTCTCCTTGGATTGATTTGTTCCCTTAAACTCAGTGTACAGCTATAGGATCTGTTCTAGAATGTTTCCAGATTGCATATTCTTTCCTCATTCATAGCTAGGCTTGATTCTATATAAGTTGTAATGTAATGTTCTTAATCAAAAGCATGAAATATAGAGAAAGTTGAATCATTTCGAATCGTTTCAGATCTAAGCATCGTTCCAAATCTTAAGATGGTATCAAAGCAAGATTCTCAGGCCACCATGGATCGCTACGCACGTTGCTGAATCACCACGCTCGACAACACAAACGTGATGTCTTCCTCCAACGACACGCTGGAACTATTTGGAACAAAATCGGTTCCTGTTGTTGTTCAATCTGAAGATATTTTTAATGCTAGAATCATTCTTACTGAATCAAATTATGATGTTTGGTCACAACTGATGGAGATGCATATCGCCGAAAGGGAGAAACTCTCCTATATTTGTGGAATGACGAAACCACCTGTAGAATCTGAAGATGGATATGAAAAATGGTATGCTGAAAATCAGAAAGTGAAAAGATGGCTATTGATGTCCATGACTCCAGAAATTATGAAGCATTATTTACGCTTATCCACTGCCTACGAAATCTGGAGTGCTCTGTCAACAGCCATGGTAACTCGTAACCGCCCAACTCAAAACTGGGAGGACCATCAAAGAAACAACCATCCAAAGAGCAACAATGGTGTCGATAAGTCTGCATATAAATGCACCCAATTGCAATCAAACTAGACATACCAAAAATCGTTGCTTTGAACTAGTGGGATATCCAGAATGGTGGGATCATAGTCATGCTTCCCGGGAAAAGAAGACTGGAACTGCTGCTGTTGTTGCAACAAAGCCATCAGCGTTATTAACAGCTACAGATAATGGTGGTAAGGTGTTTAATATTTCTTCACCTATTTCTAATAGTGCATGGATAATTGATTCTGGTGCTACAGATCATATGACATTTGATTCTAGACAGGTCATACCTCTTAAACCTTCCTCACAGAAAATTGTTTCCACTGCAAATGGTAAATCTTTGACCCTCACTGATACTTTGAATCTAGATTCTGTTTTAGTTGTCCCATCTTTAGAATATAACCTTTTGTCAGTTTCCCAAATAACCACAGTCTTATCTTGTGTTGTGATTTTTTGGCCTGACTTTTGTGTTTTTAAGGACATCCAAACTAAGCAGACGATTAGTAGTGGTATTAGAAGAGGCAAGTTGTACTACTTGGACTTAGAGTCAGGAATCTCTAACAAGTTATGACAAGTGTTTGCAGTGAATGGCTCTGAGGGGGAGAAGAAGAAATCTGAAATCTGGCTATGGCATCGACGTATGGAGCATACTTCATTTGGCTATCTAAGAAAATTATTTCCTAGTTTATTTGCAAAAGTGAGCGTTTCTAGTTTCCATTGTGATGTTTGTGAAGTAGCGAGAAGCCACCGAACTCCATTTCCATTAAGTTTAAAAAGGAGTAACTTCCTTTTATGGTTATACATTCTGATGTCTGGGGTCCGTCCAAAGTCTCGACTTTGGGAAGATTACGTTGGTTTGTTACTTTTATTGATGATTGTACAAGGATGACTTGGTTGTGCTTAATGCAGTCTAAAGGTAAAGTGAACTTATTATTTCAAAAGTTTCATAAACTGATTGGAACTCAATACAATGCACAAGTTAAGATTCTCCGCAGTGACAATGGTGGAGAATATCAAAATTCTGAACTTCAACAGTATTTGGAAGCACACAGAACTATTCATCAAATTACTTGTTCCAATACACCCCAACAGAATGGAGTCGCCAAGCGGAAAAATTGCCATTTGTTGGAAGTTGTTCGTGCCTCTTTGATCGAAACCCATATGCCATTATCCTACTAGGGAGAAGCACTCACATCTGCAACATATTTAATCAATCGGGTCCCCTCTAGCTCTATTGACTTTCGGACACCATTCCAGGCTCTTACTGATCTTGTTGGTACGACAAGCGTCCCAAATTTACCTCCTCATGTCTTTGGTTGTGTAGCATTTGTCCATCTTTACAAACATCAACGCAACAAGTTAGCTCCTCAAGCGTTGTGATGTGTTTTTGTTGGATATGCTATACACCAAAAGGGGTACCAATGTTATCATCCTCCAACTCGACGCATGTATATCACAATGGATGTGTTTTTTCATGAAGATGAAATGTATTTTTTGTCTGAGGCTGAACTTTAGGGGGAGTACCAGAAGGAAATTCAGACTCTAGATTATGACTTTCTAGAACATGAGTATCAGATTTATGAGGAAACTGCTTCTGAAAATAATACTGCTAAAGATGTTGCTAAAAATGTTGCAACAACTTCTACAACAGAACCAACAGACTCAGTAAACAGTAAACGGTAACCAGGATGTTGGTGAATTGGATTTGAGTGGTATAATCTTGGATGAAAGTGGTGATGAAGGCCCATAAACTGAAGGAGTGACACGACCAGAAGGTATCAGTCCATCCCCATTCGAGTGCGAGCCTCTCATTGATATACCACACCAATCGTCTACTGAGGATGTTCTTGATAAAGTGTCTGAGCCACCAATAAAACAACTACCACAACGTCCCACCAGAGGTATTCCTAAACCTACATATGAACCTGAACTTTCTTGTAAAGTTAAATATCCCATGAGTCATTATGTATCTAACCACAGGTTGTCTGAATCAAATCGATCATTTGTAAATCAATTATCTATTGTAGTTATTTCTAACAGTGTGCAGGAAGCTTTAGCTGATCCAAGATGGAAAGCTGCTATGAACGAAGAGATGAGTGCCTTGCAAAAGAATAAAACTTGGGAACTCGTTGATCGCCCACCAGGGAAGAAGTCAGTGGGATGTCAATCGATTTACACTGTAAAGTACAAGGCAGATGGCATGGTTGAACGATTTAAAGCAAGACTTGTGGCAAAAGGGTACACCCAAACCTATGGTATCGACTACACAGAGACATTTGCACCCGTAGCTAAAATCAACACTATTCGTGTACTGTTGTCTTTAGCTGCAAGCTTGGATTGACCATTACAACAATTTGATGTGAAGAATGCATTTCTGCATGGAGAACTATTTGAAGAAGTTTATATGGATCTCCCACCAGCTTGCATGACCCCGGAAAGACACAGTCAGAAGGTGTGCAGATTGAAGAAATCATTGTACGGATTGAAACAATCCCCAAGAGCATAGTTCGGAAGGTTCACAAAGGCCATGATACTTTTGACTACCATCAGAGCAATTCGGATCACACCTTGTTTCTGAAGAAACAACAGGGTAAGATCACTACACTCATTATATATGTAGATGAAATGATAGTTACAGGAAATGATCTAGTATAAAGGAAGGCACTACAAGAGTACTTGTCCAAAGAATTCGAAATGAAGGACCTTAGTTCCTTGAAATATTTTCTTGGGATCGAGGTGTCTAGATCAAATAAAGAAATTTTTCTGTCTCAAAGAAAGTATGCCTTAAACCTATTACAGAAAACTGGCATGTCAGCATGTCAACCAGCTGATACACCGGTGGAAGAAGGCTTGAAGTTATATGTTGAGCCAGACCAAGTTCCAACTGATAAAGGGAGATACCAGAGACTTGTAGGGAGACTGGTGTACTTAGCACACACAAGACCGGATCTTGCTTATGCATTTAGTATTGTCAGTCAATTTATGAATGATCCTGGAGAGCAACATATGAATGCAGTAATGCACATCTTGAAGTATTTAAAATCTGCACTTGGAAAAGGGATTCTGGTCACTAAAAATACAGATTGTTGCAACAATTGTTGCAACATCGATGTCTATGCTGATGCTGATTAAGCTGGAGCGATAGATGATAGGCGATCGACTTCCGGTTACTTTACGTTTGTAGATGGTAATCTTGTTACGTGGAGAAGCAAGAAACAAAATGTTGTGGCTTGCTTAAGTGCAAAAGTCGAATTCAGAGGTATGGCCCTTGCCCTTTGTGAAGCATTGTGGCTGAAACTTCTCTTGCAAGATTTGGAGTACCCGTCTAAGCAACCAATTCAACTGTACTGTGACAATAAAGCTGCATGTGATATTGCACACAATCTAGTTCAACATGATCGTACAAAGCATGTAGAGGTGGATAGATTCTTCATTAAAGAGAAGCTAGATGGGAACATATTGGAGTTACCTAAGATTCAATCAGAGGATCAGTTGGCTGACATTCTTACCAAAACAGTCTCAAATCGAATCTTCTTCAAATTTTTAGACAAGTTGGGCATGTGCGATATCTATGCACCAACTTGAGGGGGAGTGTTGAAGATTTGTTTCTGATTTGTCTCTTTAAATTGATTTGTTCCCTTAAACTGAGTGTACAGCTATACGATCTGTTCTGGAATGTTTCCAGATTGTATATTCTTTCTTCATTTATAGCTAGGCTTGATTCTATAAGTTGTAATGTAATGTTCTTAATCAAAAGCATGAAATATAAAGAAAGTTGAATCGTTTTGAATCCTTTCAGATCTGAAAATCGTTCCAAATCTTAAGAAGATTTATGTGTTGTAAGAATTGGAGTCACATGTTATTTTTAGTACTTGAATGAGAAAACAAAAAAGGGTTCAAATCTTTATTGGTCTTTTCTCTTTTAAATGAGTCTTAGTTCCTCTGTTTCTGATTTAGTAATGCTGCTTCGATTTGTTGCTTTTTCTCTTTATCACTAGAAGTAGAATATTTCTGGTTTTGGGTTTCATGTTCATTTCATATGATTATTTCCATACATGATGCTTTATTTTCCTTTATAGGCATATTTTACTTCTTGTATTCATACTTATAAGTTGAATTGTATAAGAATCTCCATTTCTAATCACGATGAAGACTATTTAGTAACGTTTGCGTTGATTTGTTTTTTTTCCTTTCTTAATCTCTATAATATGTCAGATTTTAGGCATTATATCTTCTTCACTCTATAAATATGATTATTTCAGTAAATAATATTTTATTTTCCTTTGTAGGCATATATTATGTTTTTAGGATGAATGTTATAACAATCTCCTTTCTAATCACGATGGAGATTAAATAATTATATGTGGTTCTTTAGTTTGTTTTCAATGTGTCTTATAGATGCTCTCCTTTCCTATAACTAACTATTGCAATGCGAGATCCCATTGTTAACCTTTTGAGAAAATTTTGTTCTTTCTTTTATAACTCTTAAAACTAGTAAACAGTGTTACTTCTCTGTTTTTATCTGTCTACTCTGTCCACTACTGATAGCTCAATTGCAAACGGGTTTAAAGGAGTTCTTGGTTAATAAGGGGAATCAATCATGAAAGCCAAAAAAAAAAAAAAACACAATCATGAAAGCCTAACTAGGCTTCAAAATAGGAGTGTAAACCACACTAAGCGGTTACCCGGAACATAATTTGAATCTCGCTAACTGGCCGTAAATTAGATCTCAACAAGGAGCAATTCTTTTATTTGCGAAGTTGAACCATCCCCCGAGTTCATCCATTTCCTCTTCTACGAGCTTGGCGCTCTTCCTTGGCATTGATATACACCCGGTCTTACCGGGCGTGCCAAAAATGTATGTTCCCACCGAATCCCTCCGGTCCGGCCCTCCGCGGAGCGTTCTTGGCATGTGGCATATTGGTATGTTTATGTGTGTGTGTGTTGTACTCAGGTGTACCAAGACTTAGTCTAGTCCAAGAGTAAGGGTTCAACTGTTGATCCCAGGCACTGATCCACACTGACTACACCGAGTTGGTTGAAAAATCGATCGTGCGATTGGTCACTAGATGTGCGTCCGTTCTTAGCCGATTGACAAACGTTGGGGTTCCTCCTTTGTTATGAGATCATCTAATCCTTCAGATAATGTAAATACAATGCCAATCAAAAACTAAAGTCATAATAAGACACCAAAAGCCTTGCTTTTAATCAAGAGTTTATTCATGACTAAATACCAGGAACATCAGATGTTGATAATAAACAATCAAAAATAAAGAAAAAGGGAGAAAGAATATTGATGAACCAACGGTCGTGATCCACTGGCAGGGTGGATAGACGACAGGTCGAATTGAGAGCAGTTTCTCAAGGCGACGGCAAAAAGATGTCCAATAACGACAAAAGAAAGTAAAAAGTAGAAAGAAGACTGATGAACCAACATTGGTTATTGTAGCGGCCGTGACCCATTGGTAGGCTGGACAAACGACTGATCGGATTGAGAGCAACTTCTCAAGGGGTTGCAGTGAAGATCAGTCTGAAGCTGAGAGCAGCAGACTTTAACCAGATTGATTGGTGAACAGAGGAGCTAGTTCAATTGGCCGTGACCCACATGCAAGTTAGAAAACCGTCCAATGTCACATCCCAATCCTAGGGTATACCTATTTGAGATCCCCGCTAGGATTCGGAATGCAATTCTCACCCCCTCCAAGGAGGTGTAAACCAGTGAATAAAAAGAGACAATAAATAAGCATAATCTGATTTTAAGATATACTATACCAGGATCTCTACTAATCAAAATAAAGATGTAAGGCGCTTTCTCCCCAAAGCCCACTAGCATTACTCTGTGAGATAAACAATTCAAACCTAAAAAATATTTAACAAAGGAGGGTGAGCTTGTAAGCTCATGAGTAAACCCACAATACCTGGGTATTACTCAAAAAAACAGACCAGTAAATAAATATGAAATATTAAATGAATAACCTAAGAAAATTTATATTCTATTTCTTAACATTAATATCACAGTAGTTCAAACATAATGCTGTCCCACTCTTCCATTCTCACAAGGTTTGGTAACATGCATGCTAGTCCTCACTCACTTACACGTCTACATGATGCAGTCGTTTCATGATCATACATAAGAGAATCACATCTCCCTTCCACATTTCACAATTCACACACAACTTTATGATATGCATGCTATTGACATTGAGTAGATGTACGTCCACACTAGATCCCTACCTATCCAATCATGCTGCCCCTAACTACATGGGTTACATAAGACTACATGATAGTAGACATAATTTCCTTCTGTCTATCCCACCAATGTAACTTGGCTAACACATGGGCCACTAGGGCTACAGGAACACTCGGTAGATTCTATGTGTATATCACAGTTTTAGGGCCTTTAAACTCATGGGATGCTCTTGTCCCACTATCATTTGTTATCTTGGGACGAATCCGGGGCATCACAGATTTAGCACAAAACTTTCCCCTGTGGCACATCCCATCACCCAACTATCAATAGTTATCTCATTCTGAGCATATTGGGCAATCTTGGTCCTCACCCTTAACTTGCCTCGTGGCATTTCTATCATCACTATCACTTACTCAAAAACTCATTCTAGAGTTTGAGTCTCATCTGGTCATCTAGACCGGGAAGACACCATGTAGTGGCATTCTTGTTACTTAAATTTAGCTAATGCAATAAATAGAAAACATTCCACGCAAAAGTATTCACAAACTTTCACTTCAACATAATCATGGATTCACACTTCCATGTTATGGTATACCTTGGAGACATTCATGAGTTTCCCATATACACATCCATATCAAAATTAGGCACTTAAGAGTATCCATGGTTTAGGATTTACATTCTTACCCTTTTTACTCCAATATCATTTCTTATGAATATTCCTAGGTACACACATCATTCCATCATTATTCATTAAATCTAACATAATAGCATAATCATTCACACAACAATTCTGGTAATTCATTACTGTCAAAGTCATTACTTACTTTGCAATAGTTCTATTGCATAAATATGTATATCTGTATATATCATATACACATCAAGCTAGGATTAATTCACACAACCAACTAGGATCAATTAACACCTTACACAAGCATTCAGCTTTTCTCACAAGTAATCTCAGTTATTTACTCAAAGCATCTAATACATTATTTTTATGTGCAATCACCCCTAAGACTATTATGTGTAATATCCATATTCATTATCAACCTTCACTAGTGACATTAACCTAAGTTGTCTTAACTCTTTCCATATCTAAGTTCACCCCTTTATCTAACTGTCCTCCTGGGAATTTCCAAGGGAAGTGGGGGATACCCAGTCACACATTTTACTTAACAACTCTAAGTTGGGTTCTATCATGATCAATACTTTACATTAGAGATTTACACTTGTTCCTATGTGCAAATTATATCACAATTGAGCTATAGGCTTCCCTAATTTGGTCGGTGGCTGTATAGGCACACTAACAGTACACCGTCGGTGGTCAACCATTCCAAATTCTAAAACACCTTCACCAGTTACTTCTAATACTCTCCTACATATGATTTATGTCCAAATCCCTTGGGCTTCACTAGGTCGGTGACTGCACCTGTGGGTTGATGATATACTGTCGAACCCACTTGTGGTCCAAACCACATGGCACCAAGCCCATTAGGTTCCCTTTTATACTTATATACATGATTAAGAGTCAGTTTTTACTTCATATAGGTCGGTCTACCCCCAGCCCTCGGGGTGCCCTACTAAGAATTTAAACAATTTACTCTCGGTGACTGCATCGGCATACTGGCAATGGTCATCAGCATACCGATAGTGGTCGGTGGCCTAGGACAGTATACCGGGGAGTCCACTGGCAGTCTCGAAACCCAGACTTTCATCTATGTTTGTTTACCTGTTTTGCCTTAGAGCTTTAGTTGGTTTTACGACCCCTTAACACATCATGTTAATTTACCAAGAATTCTCATACACATAAGCCTACTCATCTATAATATTCATATCAGGTACTGAAAACTCATTTTTGTCATTAACCTAATATTAGAGTACAAAATCAACATCCCCATACACACAATATAATTAATTCCTACATAACCTCATCACATTTAAAGATTTAAGGTGTTGTATCGGGGTACTGATATTTGGATTTATGTCCAAATAGCCCCGAATTGAAAGCTCACTCACATTCAAGGCTGATGGTGTTATGGATTCTCTTTGTTCTGCTACTCCAGCTTGCTCCCTTGCCTTAGGGTTGGCCTCCTTTGATCACCCACGAAATTTTATGGGGTTTCTCAAGTCTTAAGGTGTATTTATACTTCCTCATAAGTTTAGGGTTAACTTGGTTGGGTTCTTATAGGTTTCACTCAAGTCTAAACCACCCGGTTAGGTTAGCCCATTGAGTTTACTCCTCTTGTTGATTCTTAATAACTTTTAAGGTTCTACAGTCCTAAATAAATATTTAAGGGAGTTGTTCATGCAATATCCCACCCTCCTCTAGGTGAATTTACAAGTTTAACCCTAGTCCCTTGGGTAAATTATCAAAATACCCTTATCTAGATTTTAAAGTTTTTCAGATCCTTACATCCAAGGTTGAAAGCAATACTTTAGGGAGAAAGTGGCTGGTGAGCAAGAGAAGGATCAAGCACCGGTGTTGCATTAGAAGCAACGAAAGAGGAGATAAGCGACCATGGGGTCTGAGCAGTGTTGCGTTGGTTTTGTGTTGTTGTTGAAGGGGGCAAAAAACTGGTCTTTTTTGTGTATTTATAGACTTCCTCGATCGGTTATCTAACCGTTCAATTTGGTTATAATAACTGATCTCACTTTAATGTTTGAATTTCATATTTGATCGTGGGTTGATCAAAGCCTCATTCTGTATTGTCTGGACAGCTGGACCGACAAGTGAGCTTCACTTGCTTCTGTTTCTTTCCACCACGCGTCCTCTTCTCATAGGGTTCCTAAAGATATGCGAATATTTGTACGAAAAAAAAAAAACCATAAAATCATAATTGTCTTTCTCCATATGTTTTGTCACTTAATTAAGTTTGTTTCCGATAATAACTTAAAATCTTAAAATTAAAAGGAAAACATCATATTATAAAAGAAACTACCTTTCATTTAAGACAACATTAGACTTTTGAAACAATGCTTGGACAATTAAATATGGGATGATATCTTGAATGTGTGTCTAGTAGATAACACTAGTATTCTTAGTAAATAACTAAAAAAATATCTTCCTATTAAACCTAATGATTATGAAAGTAACCTTCCCTTTGATGCAATCCCATACGATAAGCATGCATAATAATTATTTATATATATATAGACGAGCTTAAAATTGAGCCCAAATCTTGCCTAGCCCAAGCTCGAAAAACATAAGCTCCAACCACTCCAAAGTTACTTTGGGTTGAACAAGCCATGCACCAAATCGCACAAAATAACAGCTCTAATCCTCATCTCTAAAAGACAACCCGACAAATAAAAATTTTGTAACATCATTCTTGCGGCATCAAGCTCAAAGAGTTTTAAGAATAAGATCCAGTGTTAGCCATTAACCATTTACACTTGGTAATTTTCTGCACTACATCTGTCTCCTATGGTATTCTGATTAATGGATTATCGATAGACCATATAAGCTCAAAACGAGCTCTCAGACAAAAAGACCCTGTCTCCCTACCTGTTCATTTTGACTCGGTAAGTCCTCTCCCTAGTTCTTAATAGAGCTGAAGTAGTTGGTGACATTCACGGAATAAGGATAAATCGGAATTGTCTCATCATAACATCTGGCCTGCAATGGATCAGTGCGGGGTTGGCTTTGCCGTGCGGGTGAGTGTGAGCGGCACTCTATTTGCCACATGTGAATGAAAGAAGAAAAAAAATTTTAAATATTTTTTTTCTTGTTCACATGAATTTAGATGACGTGGGCCCAGAGGGCTGCCCGCACTCACCCGCACCTGATCCACTCTCCATCTGGCCTATGCAGATAACTTATTGTTAATTTACACCTTTTGTGAGGAAGCGAGGCACACCTTAAATGAACAAAAGACATACTTACATTGTAGCCCAAATATCAAGGGCACGAAGAAAGCCTCATTAGTCAAATTATTTGAGATACAGTGAAAGAATGGGTTGTGTACTTACTTGGGAGCCCCCTAGGTTCATGGTAGGAAACAAAATTTTGAGAATTTGATTGTCCATGTTAAAGTTTCTAGAGCATTTATTAAAGCTTTGTTACTAAAAAAGGCCTGGACTCCGGAGTCTATATGGAGGAAAATTTAGAGCATTCCGTCTGGTCTACGAGCCTGTACGATTTGCTACACCGCGCATGTACCCTGCGCTGAAATGCTTGTACCCCAGCTATAATGCATTAGGGTACAAGCATTTCAACGCAAGGTGCAGCAAATCTTCCTTCGGACAATCTAGTTATCACAGAATGCAACCATTTTCAAAGGTTAGGAGCCAAATATTCTGAAATTGGTAACACTTTAATTGTCTACAACAGGATTCGCACAAGATTATCCAAGAGCAGAATTCCAAGAACAAAGATGGAGACAGTAGTCGCATTCAATTCGTGGTTTAGGAATTTCCTAATGAAGGTTACAACAAACTTAACTTTGACGGTGCAGCATGGAATAACCCAGGTGCGACCGGAGTGAGAGCTCTTTGTCGGGATATAGTCTTTGGACGTTCACGTGTGCAGTTCCATTAGATATTAGGATACCCTTTTATGACTCGGTTGCATATATATACATGCCTCCAATAAAAGATAAAACTTATGTTTTAACTGTTAGCAAGCTATAACAAACTATCATAATGAAATGTAAAACTTGAACCGTCATAAAAAGGAGAAAAAAAAAATATGAGAGGGAGATAACACTAAGGTAAGATCCCATTGACATAAACCCTAAAATCCAGAACCAACTAATATGCAAGACTTTGTATGCTATTCACATATTTTTTATGTCGACGCATTTCCCATGCAAACGTTCAAAAACAGCTAGAAACCAACCTGGACCATCATACCAGACCAGATCCTACAGAATGCTCAGATAGTCTGCTATCTTATGGAGA
>JAUPMG010026462.1:0-14890 GCA_031762675.1 Pachysandra terminalis | reverse complement strand
TGATCAGTTTTGGGAAGTATACCCTTAGCTCCATCGGCTTTGAAGAAACTCTCCTATGGGTTTTGTAGCTGTTCAAGCTACTTCGGTGGTGGTTCTGCATTTCATTTTTCTCCTTTCGTTTTTGTTTTGTTTTTGTCTTCCTTTTTGTATCATCCTTGTGTTTGTATAATGTTGGAGTACAACTGAGGTGTATTCTCTATCTTTTTTTTTCCTTTATATATATTATCTCCCATATCAAAAAAATGCACAAGATTTAATAGGATAGACTAACCAATCAGCTAATGAATGAGAGATCTTTTTGTAGGCATTTAAATTAGAACTCTAAGCTGTGAAGGGAGCAGTGATGACGATGATGACTATTGAGATTCAAGAACACGCATTGTGAAGGGAGCAGTGATGAAGATGATGACTATTGAGATTCAAGAACACGCATTGGTGTGTGAGGTAACGAAGATCAACAAGTGTAAGAACATGAACCATGCTAAATGAGATCCCAATCCATTGCTTCATGCAAATTTTTCAGCTTGATGCTATATAGATCACTTAACCCTAATCAATAAAATTTAAAAAAATAAAATAAAAAACATTTAGTATTTTACAAAAATACTTTTCCAAAATTTCAATCAATCTATGGAACTATGGAACTGATAAGTCAACCATGCATTGATGGTATATTCATTGTTAAGAGAATACAAAAGAAGGAAAAATCTATATATACTGTCAACTACGTAAAAGATAGCCTAGAAAGGCCTAAACAAACTACGTCTTGAGAACACCATCCAATAACATAACAAGTCCAAAGACACTACTTTACCATCTTGTCCATCAGCCTAAAACACAATTCCTTCATTTTGCTGACTTTCGATATGTCCAAGACCCTAAGAAACATGATGTTTACCATCTTGTCCATCAGCCTAAAACACAATTCCTTCATTTTGCTGACTTTCGTAAGAAACATGATGTTTACCATCTTGTCCATCAGCCTAAGACACAATTCCTTCATTTTGCTGACTTTCGATATATCCAAGCCCCTAAGAAACATGATGTGTGGATCCAATAAACTAGGAAGTAATAATGCTCTTCTTAGAACAAATGACCATCCATTGCACATGATTGTAATGCCCCATGTCTTCCACTTCCTCTTTCCTCTTTGCTCATTTATATAGTCATAAAATTCAGCTACTTCAATCTTCATATACTTTCCACTCATCCAAGCAAGTGTAAGTCCCTATCATGGTCTTGCTATCGCTATGGTGTTAATTATGCTTTGAAAATATGGGGCCTTTGCTGCTGTCACGAACTAAACCTAAAAATCTCAATGGAGTCTCCAAATTTAAGTCGTAACTCTCGCCCCATATTTCCATGGGAGTAGAAAACAATATTCAAAATATAAGCGAAAATAAAATCAATAGTTCTAATAAATAATTAAATAAAAATTTCAATTTTGATCCTTTACATGAATTTGAATGAAGAATCTATACTTCTAATACAATAACCCTATCATCTAAATCTCTATTCCTCTAATCCCATTCCAAAGCTCTCCCTTTATGTGCTAGTCTTCAATCCTGAAAATATAAATCAACAAACATAAGCTGGAAAGCCTAGATAAGTAGTCTTTCAAAACAAGGTATTTACTCATATCCTAATGTTATGAGAAAATATACTAAATAATATAAGTAATGATAGAAAATCCTGTAAGTATATGACTAACATAAATATGAACAGAAATCTGACAATAGATTGTTCTCTCTCAATTCTCACTTTGGTGTATGAATCAATAGTCAGTATCAAGAGTTCAAGTACCTAATTCTATATACAAAATAGATCAAGTGCATCATGTACAAAATACTCAAAATAATATCAACAAAGAATATGATAATGCAAAGGTGTTGTTAAGTACGCAAATATAGTAAGTTCCCACATGATCGATCCTTCCCCCCCATACAGAGCCACTCTCAAAGATAAGATATTCTATTTGCACAACATAATTTCTAGGGGCTTCAATCTAGAGGGCACAATCCCATCACTTATTTGTGATCAAGGGCAAATATCCAAGGCTTCACCAATGTGAAATGTCCTCAGGGAATCACACATATTTAACAACCAACAGAACGGTATTATGATTCAACTATTGGGTATCACCTTAATGAACTTTCCCTCACATATTATCTTACCACAAGTTTAGTAGGACCCCCACACAAGGCTTATCCCTCACCTTGGGTAAAAACAAGCATAGCCCGTTATGGGACAACAAAGGTTAAATAAGTCAAATAGTCTCTTGTTTTGGTCTAAACCCGTGGGTATTATATAGGGTATTAACAAAGCCATCTCAGCAAGATAATCCACATGCACTCATAAATTCAGATCTTTTAATTAATGCAATGCACACACAATGATTCATAGGCATATATTCAAATCAGCAAACACATGAGCACAGTCTCATGATTCTAAACTATAGAGGCATATCTCATTCCAAACACATTCACTAAATAAGAATACTTATCTAAGCATTACAAGCATGATATAATTAATGTCATTAGGAAATAGTTATCTATAAGTGAAGTATTAATAATCTTATATCATTCAATTAGTAAGGATACTAGTTATCACTAAATTACTCACATAGTTACAACATCACATAACAAGCAATGCATCAATTTATGTACCTAGACATGCATATAAAGGGTGATTGGAATTACTGGTTAGGTTCTAGGATTGGTCTCTCACATAACTTAGAATATCACTTTTGCCAAGCTAATTCCCAGTTGTCTAGATCTTGTGTAGAGCTAGTTACAAATGTTAGATCATGGGATCATCATTATTACACAGCACTTGAACAATGTTATTAATAAAGATAGGTAGTATACTACTTGTATAATCTATCAAGTTTACACACATATATCTAAACTTGCAATGATGAGGAGATAAGAATAATAGGTCCATAAAGAAGTGTATAAAATAATCATATTTGAATAAAAATAACATCATCATTGGTCTAATTAGGTCAAATTAAGCAAGTGTGTGAAACTCCAACTTAAATTGGTCAATTTGGGAAATCTCGGCAGATCGAGGGGTCTGCTGAACTAGCTCGGTAGGGTTTTGGTGGACCTTTCGGTATGCCGAAGAGTTTGCCGAATCCATCTTTGGGTTTCTGGGTTTGGTCATATTGTCAGGCTCGGTAGGGTTTCGGTATGCCGAGTGTCAAGCTCGGTAGCTTTTCCAGTGAGTGATAATTTGGTCTGTGACACTTGGTATACCTTTCGGTATGCCAAGAAGGTTTCGGTAGCTTTTCCAGAAGCTTAAAATCTGGTCTGTGGTGCTCGGTAGACCTTCGGTATGCCGAGGAGGCTGCCGAAGTCTACTGGAAGGTGCTCGGTGGTCTATTCGACATGCCAACGAGGCTGCCGAAACTCAATATGCTCAGATTTTGATTGGGATTTCTCCCAAAGGTCACTTACCATCTAGGGAGGCTTCGAAAGTTGGTTTTTGGTTCAAGGAATTGGTCTATACCATGATTCTCTAGGTTACTTGGGTTCCAAGTTAAGATTTTTTGGGTTTTGTTTAAATTGAATAAGCATGCAAGTTACAGAGGTTTAGGAGATGGTATTTCTCGGTTTTACTATTAGGATCATAGGAAAAGGGTTAGCACAATCAACATGGACTTTCTCCATAGTCATAACATTAAAAATGGAAGTAAAAACACGAGACTTTTAAGGGAAACTTACCTTTTTCCTTGGGATTTTGGAGGAGTTCTCCTATTCTAGGTGATCTCCACGAAATTTTGTGGGTTATTGTGATTTAATTCAGTTAGTTACCCCTTCTTTTATAGATTTTTAGAGCTAAGGTGGGAGATTTTAGAAACTGCTAAATTGGGCGATCTGAGTTCCTATTTCTTTTAAGAATTCAAATTCTAAGTTTCTAATTCTTTCACTAGGCTTCTAGAGGTTTCTTATGGTTCTTTTTTAGTTTGTCTTAGGTCCTAAGCAATCTCCTAACCTTCTAATTGAGTTGTCTTACTGATTTGATCTGGTTTCTATTTGTACAGTTCATGCCTAGTCATCAAGTCAATAATGCTGACAAAGTCAAATATGTTAACCAGTCCAGTTTTAAACACTAATTGGAATTTCGAAATTAACCTATTGTATTGTGATTATTATATTTATTAAATTATTGACTAATATTATTAATTTATTAATTAATAATATTTGGGTTGCTACCAAATTACTATTTTACCCTTTGGTTTCAAATTAACTGTTCTTAAATTCTCAGGTTCTCACAGCTGCATTCAATGGGATACCATTAAATGGAGAAATTTTACCCCAATTCTTTCAATCTTTGTTTATTACTTCCTATTGAACGCATCCTTCAATGTCTTCTGCTTTGAATCTTCAGAAAGACATAAATAGGGATCCATGCCATGTGGTTCCCATACACGATAAAACAAGGAGACCGTTCAGAATAAATGCTTCTGCCCCATTTTTGTTTCAATTTGAGATGCCGTCCTCAAGCAAATCAGTGCTCGCCCAAAACCATCCACCTCTTGACACATAGACACTTGATTTAAACCACGTTCAAAATTCCCGGCCGCATCCTCCACTACTAACTCCCCTTCTTCAAGAGTATCGATCTCAATCGGGTCAACTTCCTACGACCTGCCCAACTGACTCTCCATCTTTACTTGCCAACCCGACGACTCAAAGCTCTCTCCCAAGCTTTCCCTCTGCATACTTCCCCCTACCCCAGCCCCCACCTCCAAAGGCCTTAACTCCGGGTATAGAATAGGAGGCACAACTTCAATATAAGACTCAAACACAATGCCCCCAAAGTAAATGCACACCGAACGGGGAATCCGACATGCCTGACAGTCCCCAACACAGATCAAGAGAGCTTCGGCTAACGCATCTCGAGAAAAAGGAACCCCTGTACCCCTAAAACCCCCACAAGCATCACCAATGATCTTAAGGGTTTTAGGGGCCCATAAATTCAAGGGAACCCCAAAGACTGCGATCCATAACCTTGAATCACAAGCCGGACCTGCCAATCCAGTAAATTCCATCCTCCATTCCGAAAATCTCACCAACCCAACATTACGTAAGCTACCAGCATCTAGTAACGATCTATTGATCAAACTCGAACATTCTACCCAGCAAACCTCATCCAATGAGCAGCGTAGCACCGAAAACCACCAATCTTGAAGCTCCACTTCACACACTTGAGCACACTCTATGATTGAGTTACGTCCAACCTCAGTCACAACCACTTCTAAGATATTAATTCTAATAAACTCTTCTACCTCCTTCCATTCCAAATCCAACACATCTGATATCCCGCTAACCGATTTCACTCCTCCCCTAATAATCTCCCTCCTGCTAATATAACATAAGCCCAACCCACCCTTGCCCTAGATTTAGGATAAATAATCAATTTTCCTCTACCATTTGGTGCTAACAAAGAAATTTTAAGGAGCACACCAACCATATTCCTAGCTAGTTAAGCAACTCCCACCGCCCCCCTCAAATTACCAATTCTTTTTGTAAATTTTTTTATTGCAGAAACATCTAGCAATTACATTAAAAAAGAAGTCCATACGCCCTCCAACATGACCAATTTATGTTGTATGTGTTTTTTTTCAACATATTCTGATGTATTTCATTGTATTTATTCTTATTTAGGTTTATACAAAGTTTCTATATAAAAATCATGCAATTGGTGACAATTCCCCAAGCTACGTGATAAGAACTAAAACTGTGTATAACCTGAACAACTTGATAATAAATAAAAGTAAGGGGATCGTGTACAGAAAGAATGGTCAAGGACTGACATCTGAGCAAATAACATCCGAAAAATGGACACACAGTTCTCCAACTACCAAATTAGAAATTAAGATTGAGAATGTAGCTTTTTCCCCCTCCAATGTCTACTTTACAGCAACTTTGATCTTCATTGATAAAAAGCAAATGCATTTGAAATTGTACCATAACTTTTGTGTGTCTGCACGGTCGTGGTAGGGAAATAATGAGAGGCTGATCGAAGAAGAGCAGAGCATCCGATGGTTTGAGACCGAGAGAAGAGGGGAAACAAAGAAGTGCAAATGACCATTAGTAAAGAAGAGGGGAAAAAATGAATCGATACGGTTACTTGCCCAATTACAAATAGATAGGAAAAGGAAAACAAATGCAAAATAAAGGAATTAAAAGAAGAAGAAGAAGAAAAAGAAACCCAATTACAAATAGATAGGAAAAGGAAAACAAACACAAGATAAAGGAATTAAAAGACGAAGACAAAGAAAAGATGGAGTTGGTTAGGGGCAGACCTGACGGGAGCATCATCGGTCTGAGGTGACGACCGTTTGTTCTGGCAGCCAGGGAAATGGTCGCTCTTGAGAATGGTCTTCTTACCAAGAACAGATCCTCCTCTTTGTTTGATAACCTGTTCCGGCTCTTTTGGTATCGATATCGTCATCAAAAAATTCCTTAGAGACAATTTGTGGTAACGGACACCACAAGCGTTATCAGGCAAATGGTATCCAACAATCACCACACAGATGAAATGAAAACAGAAAAAAGAAAAAGAAAAAAGAACACATCAACTAAAGAAGACGGTCCTGTGGAGAGAAAAAGAGATGAGAACAGTACATGGGAAGGATAAGTAGAAGAGAGGTTACCGGAGGTGAGGTCGAACTCAGATTTGAGAGGTGCCTGAGAAGGTCAGATTCTCTGATCTGTATTCTCTTGAGGTTTGAGTAGCTCCGGTCGTATGCCACAAAAGCAGAAACGTTTCAAGCCTCCAAGCCCCTCTATCAACATAATCTCCATTAAATACAAATAACCTGTTTTCTGAAGGAAACCCAGCATCTCTCAAGAGGAATATCACGTCATGCAACTGTCCGTGAACATCGCCCATGAAGACAATGCTCGAATCCGACCCAAATCCATCAATTTTCAGACAATTGGGTTATTTATGGAGGATCTTAGAGCATCCCCAATCCTTCCCTATAACTTTTCCCAAATTCAAATTTGGGGAAAAAATGGTCAAAAATGCTCTCCAATCATCCCTAAACCCTTCCCCAAATATGGGGAATCCCTATTATTTTCCCCAAATATAGAGAAAAGTTTAGGGACCCCCAAACCCCAACAGTCATATTTCGAGGAAATTGAATATAGGGACATGATTGGAGATGGCCCCAAACCCAAAATATCTCCCCAAATCCCAAATCTTTCCCTAAACAGAGACTTTTAGGATACAAATAGAATTTTTAAAAAGATATTTGAGGAAAAAATATAGGGAAAGGAATGGAGAGCTCTTCCCCAAATATAACTTTTTAATCAAACTTATCCCCAAATATAGGGAAAAGTTTAGGAAAGGATTGGAGATGCTCTTAGATGCCGAGATAACGAGGCTATCAAAGACTGAAATGGGTAAGACGGAGGGAAAGTCGGAAGGAGTGAGAATCCTCGAAGGCCACTCGAAAGTGGAGATGAGATCTTGGATCCAATCTGGGGTTAGCTTACCATTGGGAGGCCATGAGAGAGGGATCTGAGCAGATGATCGAGATGGGGTTTGAACGGAACTGGTGAGAATGTCTTCCAAGGAGGACATGGGAAGGATATGTAGAAGGGAAGAAGGAGGAAGACAGATGAAGAGAAGGATTCAGTGAGAGATAGAGAGAGAGGAAGATAGGTTACCGGAGGGGAGGTCGAGCTCGAGAGGTGCCGGAGAAGATCGGATTCTCTGATCCGTATTCTCTTGAGGTTTGAGTAGCTCCAATCGTATGCCATGGCAACTAGTGGAATTGGTGATAGCGTAGGGTTTGAGGAAGAAGAAATAGATTAGTGAGACAAGAGAATCAAAATTCGAAAAATACTAATGGAAAATAAAAAGGAGAGACATGGGTATTAAACTAAAGCCCCATTGGGTCTTCGGGTCCAAGCCTTCTGGCTTGTGAATGAGTCCCAAGGCACTCCTAGACTAACCTTGGGTCCTGTGATAAGATCCAAAACAGACCCAGATCCAAATTAAGGCCAAGAACCAGATCGAGACCCAAACCCGGATCAAAACGAACACGGGTGTAGACCCTGACCCGAACCCGGTCCAGAGTCTGAACTCAGGCCAGGAGAGCGTGCTCCCAAACCTTGGAGTGCAAGCTCCTCTAACCCTAGAGCGCGCTCCCGAAACCTAGAGCGCGCGCTCCCGAGCACTAGAGCGCACGCTCCTGAACCCTAGAGTGCACGCTCCCACACCCTAGAGCGAGCAATCGCATAGCCTAGAGCACGCACTCCCAAACCCTAAAGAGCACGCTCTCATAACCTAGAGAGCGCGCGCTCCCATAACCTTGAATGCGTGCTCCCATACCCTTGAACGAGCGCTCCCATAACTTTGAACGCACGCTCCCATACCCTGAACGCGCGCTCCCATATCCTTGAAAGCACGGTCCCAGGTTAAAGAGCGCACTCTAGGTTTAAGGAGTCAATCATATAACCAGGAAAACAAAAGGCAAAGATATATCATTTTATCAAATACTGACTGTGTAAAATTTTATAAAAAATTTTAAAATTCAAAATAGATTAATTAGAATTCCTAGTAAAATCTTAAAAAAATAAAAAATGCAACTAAATGTATTAAAATCCTAAAAACAAAAAGCTAAAATACTAAAGAGACTAAATGTCCTAAAAAAAAGTCTAAAAATCATCACATACTAAAAAAATAAGAACCTAAAATAGTAAAAACCCTAAAAATATATTATCAAAACTAAAAAACCTAAACATCTAAAATATTTAATATATTAAAGATCTAAAAAAAAATGCCTAAAATAACATTCAAATGACTATATTAAAAATCTTTAAAAAAAAGCATCTAAATGTATTAAAATTCTAAAAATAACCTAAAACACTAAAGAGACTAAACGTCCTTACAAAAATCTTAAAATCATCAAACATGCTAAAAAAAATAAAAACCTAAAATGCTAAAACTCCTAGAAATAGCATATATTATCAAAATAAAAAAACCTAAACATCTAAAATATTTAATATATTAAAGATCTAAAAAAAAACCAAGATGCCTATAATAAAATTCCAACGACTATCTTAAAATTAGAATAAACATAGATCAATTAACCATTGTAAATTATCATTAGTCAAAGCAACGGAACCGTTGTAAAAAATGAAAAATGCATATAAATAAGTTAAAATTCTAACAATAACCAAAAACACTAAAGAGATTAAATATCCTAAAACAAATCTAAAAGGCATCAAACATACTAAAAAACCAAAAACTAAAATACTAAAAAAACGTAGAAATAACATATATTATCAAGACTAAAAAAACTTAAACATCTAAAATATCTAATGTACTAAAAATCTAAAAACACCAAAATGAGTAAAATAAAATTCCAATGGCTATCCTAAAATAAAATTCAAACAGATCCTTTTCTTCCCCCTACACCCACACACACACAACACACACAAAAAGGGAAAATTATAGAAAAACAATTGAAGAAATGTTTTGAAGTGAAAGGAAATCAAAGGCAACCTTAATTCAATTCAATTAACCTTGATCCAAATTTTCTACCTGATTGGATGCTCTTTCTTAGGGATCAATAGCCATTGATGCTTTTAAGCTTTTATCCTCACTATTTATGATGCAAACACAATCTCCATTGCTCAAATGCTACTGACTGGAATTTTATTTTCTATTTTTCCTTTCCTTTCTTTATCTTCTTCATCTAATGGGAAAGGCTACTTTAACATTCAATTCATGTACAACCATCATCAAAAAATCAATAGAACCTAATCTATACATAATCATTGTAAAGTATATGCTTCTTAAGCATCAAGGGTCAAGTGGAATGATAATTCCATTTTTCCATCTAGTTCTTTTGAGTAGCCATTCATGTGCTTGACATGAGCCATACTGGGGGGGTATGGTCTAGGAATTACTGCAGGACTTCATTCAGTCTGATGCCCCATCAGCCTAGGGTTTGCATCCTTTAAGCAATGGTTTTGTGTGTGTGTGTGTGTGTTTATGTGTGTAAGCTCAATGGGTATGCTTATTGTGTTTCAAATTCAACAATCTATGGCCCACTACATTTGAATAGCCAAGACTATGTTGTTGACATGGCAAGAGATTAAACGGGTGGTGGAGTCTCCTGAAGAAAGAGGATCCATCTCCTTCAACAAACATAGGGATGGATTCTAAAGCAAGCAAGCCTTTGTCCCACATCGGGGAAATAGAGAATAAGAGAAATAAAGGTATTTGTATATAATGTGGTTGACAAGCCACCTATATGGGGTCAATAGGTGATCAAGAAGGCCCATGGAGGATAGCAACCTCCATTGCACTTAGAAGGGATGCTCGTCTAAGATCTACCCAAGTGGTAGAGTCTTAGTCATAATTAGTAGCTTTCTAATTTCAATTTTAATCTAAACTTTATGTTTGCAGATTTTTCTGTCTTAAAAGAGTAACCTTAAAATGAGTTGAATTAGTAACTACAAATTTCTCATCATCTTTATATAATTAGATAAAATATCCTAATGCAAATTCCAATGTAAAATCTAAAACTGATTTCAATGCAATCAGATGAACATTATTGATAATAGAAATCAAATTTAAATAGAACATTCATATTAAATTAGAAGACATACAAAATAATCATTCAACTATTAATATGTACGCAAACATAGAATGCAATCAATTAGAAGTATGTAGTACTAATGAAGAAAACTAATCTGATATACACTAAAATTATGATTAGGTGAAATCTAAAAAAAAAAAAAAAATTGTAGAATACCTGTGTTGTGTTCAGATTTTCCAGAAATTATGCCAAGCTTTGGATGCCTGACCACACCAAATGAGATTTGATAGAGTATCACAGCTTTGTAAAACCATTTGTACAGTCAACCGAGTGAAATTAGCACTCTTGACAAATTGCTTCTTCATCTAGGAAAAAAAAGAAGGATAGTAACAATGTCACCATATAGATCTTTATTCGCACAAAAAACAAAAATAAAAGCAAAAACAAAAACAAAAACAAAAAAATAAAAAGGAGAGAAGAATATGATAGAATCATATATCGTTTTCCCTTTCAACAAATATCACAGCTTCTAATGGCAGGTTGCAAAAAGGACTACACAGAATTATATATGTTTTATAAAAAATTGAGAAGATAACACAGAATTATATATGTGATTAGGAAAAAGTAGATTAGGAACATAATTATAAATCACAGAATGATCAAAGAATCATAACAAGCTTCTAAATCTTATAACCATAAACCATGAATAAGAACAGTAGATTAAGAAAAAAATGTCACTCATTGTGTTATTCCTCACAAACTAAAATGGAACAATTGCAAAATTAATATGCTATAAGATAGTTATGTTTATTCCTAAACTGACCTTGTAAACATCTTTAAGAATGAAGAATACTGAATCCAAGATACTAAGAACACCCTAAGACATGCTCTTCCATTAGTTCATGTTTCTCTATGTAACTGCAGCAACTTAGATAATTTTTTAAAAACACTTAGAGATTGAATTTTGATATATTTTCATGTGAGTTATGTAATTTGGGGTCTAATAACTGTGATAGATCTGTTTTAAACTCGGAACTAGGTTTAGATGCTTAATGAGAAACGTTTTTCCCTGTTGTCCAAGAAATTCATCAAACCAGGGATTTTTGAATTTATTGATTTTGATATTAGCATATTTTTCTAGTTTCTATGGTTTGGATATGTTGCTGGAGTGAATGTTAGGACACCAAGATTTTTTACAGATTTCTAGAAAATTAATTTGAGCAGATTTGTAATTAGGTCAAGAGCTAAATCTGATCATAAATGAAGGGCACAGTCTCGCTCGCTCTCAAAGAGGTGAGTTATTCTTTTGACTAGCAAGAATTCAATGATTTTTTAGACTAAAGTATATAAATCTAGCAAAATAAAACCAATAAAAATTCTGTAAAAATCCTATAGGTTCCTAACATGCTAATACACATCATATCAGAGAGTTAAAACCTGAAAAAGTCTGTAAATGTGAGAAAATTGCACTAATATATACCCAAAGCTACACATCTAAGCCAAACTTCCGCTCAAAATTAATTCGTTGAACAGTGTCTTGAGAAAACTCACAGCAGTATAATATTTCCAAACCAAGAAACTCTCTAAAAAACAGATCATAAATAGCTTATTTGGTTTAAGAAAAAAAATGAAAACGTTGAAAATCAATAACAGGAAAAAATCCGTCATGATAAGAAAAATCATCTCAAAATTTAATCAATTCATTACTACAACACATGAAATTAAATCTGGAGAAACCAGCATGAATGCAGAAAAAAAAAATTGGCATAAATTTAATGCGGAAATTCCACATAGAGAACTGTAGCAAATTCAAGGGATCATGCTAGGGAAAAACAGTAACCTAGATCTAGGTTACTTCTACAAATTATATGCTATTAAAGAAATAGTCGAGGGGAGATGTTCAAATACATGTGTTGTGTTCTAAGATTCTCCTGTAGCACGATTCTCTGATTGCTTCCTTTTCGCCCCAAATCAATCAACGCAGATTTGCAGAGGAAGAAGATCACGCTAGATCGGATATGCAGAGGTGACGGTTGGGATGATGATCTTCCTCCACAGTTGCCCAGTTATGGTTACAGTTTCGAAATTGATTAGAAAAAAGAGAGTGAGAGGTGGAAGATAGGTAGAGAAGAGATGCACAGACGGATGGAGCCCCTTTGTCCATCATTTCCGATCACATAAATTGCTGGCTGTTAGGGCCAGAGGCAAGAAGGAGAAGAAAGAGATGGCTTAGGGTAAGGTTTTCTATACAAGAAGATAGAAAAAATATTAGAAAGTGTGAATGAGAGATGAGAGAAATCGAAGAGAGAGAGAGAGAGAGACGAAATGGCAGAGAGGTATAGCCCCCCGGTCTACCTCATCTTCGTTGGTTAGGGTCGTCGTCAGCGGCGGCGGCTTCAGGCAGGGTTAGGGTTTGAAGGCAAGAAGAGGTTAGGTTAGTGTTTTTTTTGGAAGGTTAGTGCTTGTCCGCAAGGAAGAAGAATTTGGGAAAAGAATGAGTGTTTTGATTTAGCGTTTTTCTGCAAGGAAGCAAATGAACCCAAAAAAAAAAAAAAAAATGGGAGAAGAGGAGAGAGAGACCTGGTCTGTCTCATTGAAGGATGTAAATGGCCGTACCGTCCGTGAGCCGGACTGAACGAAGCCTGGTTAGGGCGGGCTAAGGCACGGCAAGGCAAGCCACGTGCCATGTCTGCCCGGGCACGGCCCATAAGCCGTACCAGTGCTGGGCCACTTTGGGGCCCAGCGTGCCGTCCTGGAAACCGCCGGCTAACGGCACGAGCACAGCACGGCCCCACGAGTCACCGAACACGAAACTCGGGTGCGGCACAGCCCGCATGCCATCCAGAATGACACGAGGGCACGGCACGCAAGCCCAATCCAGCGCCAGTCTGATTAGATCAATTCGACAAGTTTGGCCAGATTTTGGCTAAAAAAATGGCCTTCAAGCATGAAACAAGTAAACACTAGCCATTAGGGTTTAGGGTTTAGGGTTTAGGTTTAGCGTTATAGGGTTTAGGGATTAAGGTTTGGGGTTTCGGGTTTCGCGTTTTGCGTTTAGGGTTTAGGGTGTAAGGGTTAGGGTCCTCAACTGTCTGTAAAGGTCCTTGACTCGATCCTGAATTGCCTACAACGGTCCGTGATTCAATCCAAAATTGTCTACAAAGATCATTGATACGATCCAAAACTGTCTACGAAAATCCTTGATTCGATCCAGAACTGTCTACAAAGGTCCTGGATTCGATCCTGAAATGTCTACAAATGTACTTGATTCGATCTTGAACTATCTACAAATGTACTTGATTCACTCTTCCTTATATTAATGATTTTAACGAATCTCAAATTCCTTCTAAGGCACGTCCAATACAAATGAATAAAGATTTAACATTACATTGTAAAAAAGAAATTGATGATCTTCTCCAAAAGAAGTTAATACGCCCTAGTTATTCTCCATTGAATTTCTCTGCCTTTTATGTTTATAAAGCTGCAGAGATCGAAAGAGGCGTCCCTAGATTAATAATTAATTATAAACCTTTAAACAAAGTTTTACAATGGATTAGATACCCGATTCCCAATAAACAAGATTTGTTAAACAGGTTAACAAGTGCAAATATCTTCTCCAAATTTGACTTAAAATCTGGATTCTGGCAAATACAGATCTCTGATTCTGATCGGTATAAAACTGCATTCTCTGTACCCTTTGGGCACTATGAATGGAATGTCATGCCTTTTGAACTCAAAAATGCCCCTTCTGAATTTCAGAATATAATGAATGATGTTTTTAATAATTATCAACAATTTATTATAATCTACAATGATGATATTTTAGTTTATTCTGAGTCAATTGAATCTCATTGGAAATACCTCCGTATTTTTTTTCAAGTTATTAAATCTAGTGGCTTAGTTATTTCCCAATCTAAAACCAAATTATTTCAAACAAAAGTAAGGTTTTTAGGCCATTATACTTATCAATCCACTATTCATCCCATTGAAAGAGTTTAGGGTTTAGGGTTTTAGGGTTTGGGGTTTGGGGTTTGGGGTTTGAGGTTTAGGGTCTAGGGTCTAGGGTCTAAGGTCTAGGGTCTAGGGTCTTTTGTGTAAACAGCTAATACTAAGACCCACATCATACCCTACCATAATCTTCCTCTAGCGGGTTGATACATTTAGGTCATGCGTCGCCTAGATTTTCATGAGTGCTCTAGAGAGTTTGTGTAACGTCTTGAATCCGATAGACCCGATATGGTCTATCAAGGACTAGAGACATCACCTTCACTTCCTCAAAGGAGAGTGGTGGATCACAACATTAATAGAATTATCCAAAAT
>JAUPMG010026451.1:0-14891 GCA_031762675.1 Pachysandra terminalis | reverse complement strand
TGATTTTTACACCGTATCCATGCGTATCCGTGTCGATACTCGATACGTATCCGTTTTCGGGCCGACCAATACGCCACCGCGATACGATATTTTGAACCATGCCTAATGCAAAGATAGCCAGAGCTGCTGAAGAGATGGGGATTGATGTGGATCGAGTTATGGAGACAGAGGTGGGAAAGGCCGAGGGAGACTCATTAGATAGGGCCGTGCGCATCACCCCGTCACCCGCACGTTCTAGTGGTAGGAGTGGGAGTCGAGGTACTGGTGGTGGGAGTGGGGGTGGTGGTGGAGGTGGGAGTCAAGGTACTGGTGGTGGTTGGGATCAGGGTACTGGTGGTGATGGTGGTGGAAAGGATGATGATGATGATGGCAGTGATGGTGATGAGGGTGACACGAGCAAGGGAGGTGGTAGTGTACTAGTGGTGTTCATATAGGGGCGTCCCCTTCCACAAAAGAAGGGAGCTTTGATTATGCCACACAGGATACAGATCATGGTGCACCCATGGTTCAAAATATTGTTTCGAGGTAGCGTATCGGTCAACTCAAAAGTGGTACATATTGAGTATCGTATCGGATATGCATAGATACACTGTAAAAGTCATAGATACGGTAGATACGCAAGGAATATAAAGGCTACATAAAACAAGACCCACTTTTATGCAAAGTGGGGGTGACTGCATTAGCCAAAAACCTTGGTGGTATTTTTCTGAAAATCTCTGTTCTTTCCAATACGGGATTAAGCAAAATGCTTATCTTCCCTAAATCAAGAACAAGATTAGGCTAGGGATATGCTATTTCAGTAGGTGGTAGAGTTATGGGGGAAGTTTGGGATCGGTTCAGCATTATATCAAAGAAGAATGTCGCGACAGACAAGGCGGCTCAAGACCTCCTCAAAGCTAACATATCTATTGGTCAGGTCATTGGAGTTGGGTTCAATCCTATTTTTTAGTGTGCATAGGAGTGTGAGGAGTCGCAAGATTGGAGAATCGCAGTCTGGGGCTGCTCTTCGTCTAAGGTGTGCTGGAATGAGGTTCGTAGAGCTTTACAAGTTGAATTTGGTCTGGATGTGGATTTTAAGGTTGTTGTTTTATCATATAAGGAATCTACAATTTTCGTCCCCTCATCTTTCATTGCGACATCTCTTATCGTGAATGGCCACCTCCCCACGCTTGAGTCGGTAAGCTTCTCAGAGTGGAGGCCTGGTCTTGCCAGTTCTGCAGGTCTGGTGTGCGATTTTGGTTTATGGCTCGCAGTGCTTGGGGTTCCTTTGAATCTTTGGGCTTCTAATACTCTTATGCTGTTTGGTGAAGTGTGTGGGGGTCTGAGGGCTGTTGGGGTTCCTTTTGCCCTCGGGGAGCCGGCAGGGGCTCTGTTGATCAGGGTGGAAGAAAGTCAGGCAAAGAAAATCCCGCACTCGGTCACTATCGAGTATGGGGGTTTGGTGTTCGAAACTTACATAAAAGTGCTGCCTCTTAGTATTTATAATGAGATTAGGGTTCTGGACTTGGGGATTGGGGTAGTCAAGAACCTCGCTCAAGCTTTCTCAGGCACGTGTTCTTCGTCGGAGCCTGCGGGTAGAGAAGATGAAGGTTTGGTCGGGCGGGTCGGATTTACCCGATTCTTTGGCTGTCTCTTGTCAGGAAGGGGGGGTTAAGAGTGAGAATGGTGTGGGTCCCTCCCCTTTGCTGAACACATGCCTTGCCCATGATGGTCGGGAGGTTGCTCTGACAGAAAAATTGAATTTTAATGCAGTTGAGTTGACGGCTTCAGCAGAGTTGACTTATTCATGTGACAAGCATGTCCACTGTGTGGGGTCTTGTCAAGAGGTAATTTCTGAGCTTATTGGGCCGTTACCAGCCGATGTGCCAGCTTTGGGGTTTGGTGAAGGGGGCCCTGTTGTTAGTTTCAGGTCTCAAGTCTCCTCGCCAGTAAATCTGGTCCAACAAGTTGTGGACAAATTGGGTGTGTGTGGGCTTGACCCCGGGCCCAGGTCTGGTGATGGGCCTCCTTTGAATGTTGATTTGGGTGTAGTAGGCGGTGGTGATCAGAATTCTTCAGTGGTTTTAGGTGAGGCCATTAATAGAGTCATTCTTAACTTAGCAGTTGAGGTCTCTGTTCTCATAACTCAAGTGGAGGTCATGGTCAGTGAGATCAACCAATTGAAGTCTGCCGCCATCTCCTCGTCTAAATCGGTGAAGGAATCGCCTGTGTCGGGGCTTCCTTTCAAGGAGAATCCTCCTTCGGTTTGGCCGATTGAAACCTTGAAAAGGGTTGCTCCGGATGTGAATGAAGGTTGGAAAGCTTCTCGCAACTCCGTCTTTTCTCTTACTTTCGGCGTCTCCAAGGTGCGGTCGGGTGTTGTTAGATCGGGGATGCACCATTTGTTGGTTGGGATTGTGGATGATTTCGGGGTGCTCCCTTGCAATGATTAGTTCTATTTTCCTTCTCCAGGCCCGCATGACTTGTACATTCGGGTTCCGTCGGCGCTTGGATGTTCTCTCTCCCCAGTTGATGGTTTCACAGCAATTACAAGAGTTTATATTGGGGCATCGCCTAGCTCATGTGTTTCTCCTCCAATTCTCAAGGTATGTTATCCTTGTTCTCCGTCCTTTGGTTCAGTTCTTTCTCCTCCCTCTTCAAATTCAGGTTATGGGTTCTCTGTGTCAAGGTCTGTCCCAGCTATTACATGTGTTGTTCCCAATGAATGTGTCTATCCTTCTCCAATTGTTTCTGGCTCTCCCGTGAACCTCCATAGTCAGTCTCCTTTGGGTCGGGTTTTGCCTTGCATGGATTGCTTTGGTTCGGATCCCATAGCGAGTGGTGTGCTTTTAGAGGATGCGAATTGCGTATGGGTCAAGTCGGAGAAGGATTTGGATTCGGATCCCATAGCGAGTTGTGTGCCTTTAGAGGATTCGGATTGCGTATGGGTTGAGTCGAAGGAGGATTTGGATGATTGGGTGGGTATGGAGGATATAGCTAGACTTTTTAGAATCTCAGTCTCTGATCGGGATGGTAATCCGGTTTCAGTGGCCTTAGTTGTTAGGCAATTTAAGCACAATCGACTTGGCTTCCCATTTGGTTGTTCGCTTAAAGTTAGAAATACTAGGCATTGGCTGCAGTACAGGAGGAGAAAAGTGAGGGTTAATAGAGCCCAAGATGGGGGTGCTTCAGTGGGTGGTGCAAGGAAGGCGCCACAAGGAGAGGGTCTTTAGTTTCTATCTCGATAGTTTTTGGGGGTGGGTGGTTCGTGGTTAGTGTTTTATGAAGATTCTGAGTTGGAACATTAGGGGGCTTGGGAAAGCTCATAAGAGACAGGTGGTGCGTGATTTGTGTTCCAAGGTGAGGCCTAATATTCTTGTCCTACAAGAAACTAAACATGAAGTTATTCGTTTAAGTCTGGATAGGCGTCTTTGGAAAGGTAGGGGTTTAGAATGGGAGTGTCTTCCGTTGTCGGGGGTGTCAGGGGGTATCGTGGTGATCCGGGATACTGAGATAGTGTCAGGGTTAGTCTTAAAAGTGGGCAGTCTTTTCGTTTCTGTTAAATTCACTGATTTAAGTGACAGCTTTGAGTGGGTCCTTTCCGGTGTTTATGGTCCTAATTGTTGTAGGAGAAGATTATTGTTCTGGGAGGAAATTAGGGAGGTGAGTTCTTTATGTAATGTCCCTTGGTGCATGATTGGGGATTTTAATGTTGTTAAAAGTGTGGACGAAAGAAATAGTGGGCGTACTGCTAATTGTTGTATGAGGGAGTTCTCGAGTCTTACCAGGGTCTAAGTTTATTGGACCGATGCGCGGTGGATGGTTTACTTGGTCTAATGGCCAAGAGAATGTTATTTGGAGTCGCCTAGATAGATGCTTGGTGGCGTCTAGTTGGGATGATCATTATCCGGCTGTCACCCTTGCAGCTCTAAAGAGGCCTACTTCAGATCACTGTCCTCTTTTGGTCTCCTTAGGTAATCTGAGGTGTGGTCCATCCCCCTTTAGGTTCGAAAATATGTGGCTTACTTCTAGGGATTTTAAAGATAAAGTTGGTAAGTGGTGGGCCGAGGTTGAGAGGAGGCCGTCTGATTGGCGTGGCTTTCTCTTTATGAAAAGTTTGAAGTATCTGAAGAGTCAAATGATAGTTTGGAATAAGAGGGAATTTGGGTATCTTAGTAATAAAAATAGTCCTCATGGGTGTGATTAGTGGCATAGATGGAATCATCTCCAGTGAGGAATTTGAGGAGAGGAAGGGGGATAAGGGTCAACTCGAGTTGCTTTTGAGGCAAGAAGAGATCAGTTGAACACAAGAATCGAGAGCGATTTGGCTTAAGGAGGGTGATGCAAATACCAGATTTTTTCACAAAGTTGCTAATGGTTGAGCGAGAGTTAATTCACTAGAGGGGCTTCAGGTCGGTGGGGAGTTTGTTGAGGATCCTGTTAGGATTGAGGCAGCGATTACGGAGTTTTATTCAGCCTTATTTAGGTCTGAGCAGGATCTATGCTTCGATGTGTCAAATCAGGGTGGCCAGAGATTATCGGTTGAACAAGCGGCCTGGTTGGAGAGATCTTTTGAGATCCAAGAAATTAGGGATGCCGTTTGGGAGTTGGGTGAGGATAAATCCCCGGGGTTGGATGGATTTTCGATTGCCTTTTTTCAGGAATGTTGGGAGATAGTGGTTAATGACCTTGTTGGGGTTTTGCAAGAGTTCTATCTGAGCAGGATTGTAAACAAATCAGTGAATGCCATTTTTATTGCCCTTATTCCTAAGAAACAGGGGGCTAGGGAGCTTAAGGATTTTAGGCCGATCAGTTTGACTACCAGTCCCTACAAAATTATTGCTAAGGTGCTCTCCTCGCGTTTGAAGACGGTAGTGGGTAAACTAGTGTCCCTGAATCAGAGTGCGTTTATTGCTAGGAGGCAGATTTTGGATAGTGCTCTTATTGCTAATGAAGTGGTTGATCATTGGAAAAGTGGGAAGGAATGTTTGATACTGAAGCTAGACTTAGAGAAAGGGTATGATCGTGTGGAGTGGCAGTTCCTAGATAAGGACCTGGAATGGAAGGGCTTCGGACTTAGATGGAGGAGATTGATTGCACGTTGTATTCGTAATGTAGTTTTCTCGTTCCTATGGAATGGTAGTGTGGTGGGTCAGGTGGCTGTTTCTTGTGGTCTGAGACTGAGGGAACCGCTCTCCCCTCTCTTGCTTACCCTAGTAGCCGATGTCCTTAGTTGTTTCCAAGCACGAGGGGAGGAGTTGGGACTCATTTCGGGTTTCCAGATAGGTCGAGATCGCGTTTGCATCTCCCATTTACAGTATGCGAATGACACCCACCTTTTTTTACATGCGGATGAAATCCAAGTGTATTGGATTAAATCCATTATCAGATGTTTTGAGATGGTTTCGGGCCTCAAGGTCAATTTGGATAAGAGTAGTCTTGCGGGTTTGAACTTGTTACAGGCTAGAGTGGAGACGTTTGCTTTAGTCCTTGGGTGTCAAGTGCAGTGCTGACCTTTGACATATTTAGGGCTTCCCTTAGGGGGGAACCCTAAAGCGCCTAGTTTTTGGGATCCAGTGATTTCCAAGGTTGAGCAGAGATTGGCCACTTGGAAAAAAGGTTATCTTTCGTTGGGAGGTAGAATCACCTTAATTAAGGCTGCTTTGGCCAATATACCGGTTTATTACCTATCCATGTTCAGAGCTCCTAATAAGGTGGTGAAGCGTATTGAAAAACTACAGAGGGATTTTCTGTGGGAAAGAGGTATGGGGGGTGAGAAGATGAGTCATCTGGTTAGGTGGGATATTGTGTGTAAGCCTAGGGAGGAGGGGGGTCTTAACCTAGGTAGTATTGTTGGGCACAACGCGGCCCTCCTGGGTAAATGGTTGTGGAGGTTCAGTGAGGATAGAGATTCATTATGGCAGAAGGTCATTCACAGTTTATTTGGTGGCCATTGTAATGGTTGGGACAGTAATCCGTCTACTAGATGTCCCAGTTCTAGTGTCGGGAGAGAGGTCTCCTCTTTGTCTCCTTCCTTTATGTGTCATGTTTGTTTTTGTATTGGGGATGGTTGTTCGGTTCGTTTTTGGCATGATTTGTGGTGGGGGGAGTCTATTCTAGCAGTTCGTTTTGCCCGTCTTAGGGTGGTATCCTTTTGGGGTGCTCTGGTTTCGAAGGTGTTAGCTTGGTCTGGTTCAGGTCTCATTTGGAACCTTCCGTTCCGCCGTGATTTGTGTCCTCCTGAGTTGACTGAGTTGTGTTCCCTTTTTGTTGAGTTGGATGGTGTCTTTATTGGTTCAGAGGTCAGGGATCGTCGGGTTTGGAATCCTTGCAGTAGTGGTTCATTTTCAGTTCAGTCTTTCTTTGCGGTCTTGCAGCCTTCAATCTCCTCCCCGCCTATTTTTCCTTCCCGTTCTGTCTGGAGACCATTTATCCCTCCCAAAGTTAAGGCGTTTGTCTGGTCTACTCTTCTATATAAGATTAACACCTGTGACCATCTTCAAAGGAGGTGGCCGTCCTGTGCGCTTTCTCCCCATGTATGTGTTATGTGTAGAATGGACGGAGAATCTGTTGATCATCTTTTCATTCATTGCTTGGTGGCCACGAAGGTATGGTCCTTCTTTCTTCGTCAGTTGGGGGTTTTTTGGGTGTTGCCGACTGGGATTGGGGCATTGTTAGCCCAATGACAGTTCCCCGGTCTGGGGATTAGGGGGAAATTGATGTACCAGGGGGTGTGGCCTATGACTCTTTGGGTCCTAAAGGGGGAAAGGAGCTCTAGAATTTTCGAGACTCGATACAGACCTACGGGTTCCATTATTGAGGCGATACTGTCATTGATTTGTTCATGGATGGTGGTCCTTCCTGATTTTAGAGGGATCTCTATGTCCACTCTCCTTACGAGTTGGCCTGAGTATGTTTCTTCGTCTCCTTTGGTGCAGTCAGTGGTGACTCCGTGGGTGCCGTCTGCTGTTGGGTTGGTAAAGGTGAATTTTGATGGTGCTTCCTCTAGTAATCCAGGGCCCTCTGGGATTGGGGGGGGAGGGTCATTATTCATGAGTTTTCCGAATCGGCAGGAGAGGGCGATTCTACGAGGGCGAAGGTACTAGCACTCCTCATGGGCCGCAGGGAGGCTGTCTGTTTAGGACATACCCATGTGGTGTTTGAGGGTGACTCGTCAGTGGTGATGTCTTGGATATCTGGGTCGATTTCTTGCCATTGGCGTTTCGTTCATCTTGTCAGGTTGGCTAGGCATTTGAGTGGTGGGATCCATGCATCTTTTTCTCATATTCCCAGATCTAGGAATGGGTTGGCAGATCTGTTGGCTAGAGATGGCATTGTCAGAGAGGTGATGTTTACAGGGATACCTACGTCTGAGATGATCGGAGTTGGCGGATGATCAGCGTGTCCTGTTGGCCTCGCGGCTTGGAGGGCTCTTGTTCTATGATGCTGTTTGTTTTTGTTCGTTGGTTTTTCATTGTTTTTTTTTTTTTGACTTTTGTTCTATGATCGTGTTCTGGTTTTTTCGTTTGGCGCTCTTCTTGTGCGCCTGTATTTTCTCCTTGTTCTGACTTGTATTTCTCTCTCTCTTATATATATATAATATGCTGGTTAATCATCAAAAAAAAAAAAGATATGATAAATTAACATGCTTTTGATATGATACACCCACACATATAATATATATTAACATGAAAACCAACCGCTACACGCGCAAGCACACGAAAACTTAAAAATACTTCAATAAGTGTAAAAACATAATATATCACATACACTAATAAAACATAAAAAAAAAGCATACATATCTAGTGGGATCAATTACCTATAAGTTTCAAGATGTAATCATAATTTAAGACATAAAAGAACAACTTTTATTACATATAGATACATATTTCAAACAAAAGCCTTCTCTCTCTCTCTCTCTCTCTCTCTCTCTCTCTCTCTCTCTCTCTCTTCCATTTTCTTTCCCTTTGCCCTTTTTTAAAATTAGATTAGTAATTTAAGAGTTTCTATTTGTGTTTTTTTTATCCTTTTTTAGTTTTCATTATCTTGTTTTTATCAGTATCCAGCGTATCGACCGTATCTGTAATGTATCGACCGATACACTGTAAAAAGATATGTATCGTATCGTAATGTTGCGTATCATGCCGTATCGGTCGATACACGATACGTATCGACACGATATTTTAAACCATGAGTGCACCACCTCCACATGGTAGAGCTAGCCAGCCTTCTCAATTTCAGCACCGGGGTAAGGGGAAGAAACATTTGGGAGCACAGGATGAGGCATACATCTCTCATAGCTTTGAGAGCTTGGATGTAGGACGTAGGCAGCAGGGATCTTCCTCATTGGCATCATACGGCGGATATGGAGGTTACAACGGATATAAAGAGCATGGAGCGTATGGAGGATATGAGGGACACCACCCAGCACCATCTTATCAAAGAGGAGTCAGGGGAGTCTAGATCTTACGGTTACAGGTACGGAGGCTATGACATCGTGCCTTATGTTGAAGGAGGAGGGTATGGTATATTTCCAGATACCCCATACTCTGTTGCTGCTGGATATGGGGATGATTCGTATGGATACCCTCTTGTTGCTCCAGGTGTTGTCACAGCCACTACGGCAACAACCTATTACCCCAAATAACCCCCCTATGGGAGTATTGGTGCATGACTCCTAAGGACTACCAGAGATATGTCTCTCAGTACACAGAGTGGGGTGTCATCGGATGATGTCCTAGGCCCGGTATTGCAACTACGTGGAGCAGACATATTATGGTGGGGGTCAGTGCAGAGACAGAGATGATGCTAATGAGCCTGCCCGCAATTCGCTTTGGATATAAATGGCTCATACACGATAGCTTTGATTACACTTGATTTCTATCTTTATGTATTTTTTTTGTTTGACTTGCATAGTTACATTCACATTTAGTTTGATCATTTATGGCATCTCCAACTTATTATTGAGTTATCTTTTAGTTTGACTTATATTCATTTTTTGTATTATGAATATGACACTTGATTCCTAATTTTATGTATCCTTTAGTTTGAATTCATTCACTTTTAGTTTGAATTAATTACATATAGCTATCTCAAGTAATGACTTTTAATGTGTAGGCATTTTTTTGTTTTTGCATTTTTTTTATGTATTTGGATGCATTTAGGCCTTAATTAGACATGTTCAAAGTTTAGGGCCAAAAACTCATCAAAAACCCATGGTTTCCACACATTTCCCCGACATTTCCCTAACGTTTCCCCTTTTTGACACCGTGTCTGTGACATGTCGCCGATGCCACCTGGCGACATGCCAATCGACATCGACATGGTAAACCTTGATGCCAACTAAGGAAAAAACAATAAGGAGGCAAGAAAAGTGAATACTTACCCCTTCATTTACCAACAGCTAGACCCAAATGACGAACTACCTCCTTTACTCACCATATAAACAATTACATCGACAAATATGCTTTAGCCTATGAGTAATAGCAAAATTATAGATGATACCCGGAAGGAAAATGAAACTAAACTCAGAATCAGATTGGATGTTTAATTTGCAACAGTTTGCATCAATTATCACTAGAAAATCCTAAGCTCTAATCATGAGTAAGTTTTGGCGATCTCTAAACAGGATTTATAAAAACAGTGAATGACCAACTTAAGCATCCCATTCTGAAAGTATAACACTTTCACACAAGATGGATGCTAGTGATGGTCATAAATATGTGATTGTACTCTTTTCAAGAGAAAATAGTAAGAGCAAGAGGGAGCGAGAGAGAAAGAGAGAGAGAGAGAGAGAGAGAGAGAGAGAGATGGGTGAATAAGAATTACAAGAAATTTCATACATAGAGATAGTGAGAAAAAAGAGAGAATGAATGATAAGATGAAAGAAAGAGAATAAATGGAGAGAACGATTAAGGAGGAAAAAAGATAAGAGATAGAAAGAGAGGAGAAGAGAGACTTCTCAAGAAAAAAGAAACTCTTAACTAAAATCCCAAAAATTGTTCTTAAAAAGAGGGTGTCTCCCCTTTATAGTGAGAATAGAAAACCTTAAACTAATCAAATGTCGAATTTGACCTTAATAATAGTAACTAAGAGAATACAATTCCAAATTGACCATCTGCATGAACAGCTGCACTGGATACGATCTTGACAATAAATCATTTCAGAAAAATACATTGCAAGTGGACCATTCCCAATCGACGTGTGACGTGCAATAGGATGAAGAAACTGTTCATCATCTACTCCTTCACTGCCAACATGCCTCCCTGATTTGGATCTTGATTCTATTGAAGTTTGGAATGTTGGGTGCTGCCTAAAACAGTTCTAGAATTTATTGAAAGCTGGGTTCTCAAACATGGGGATCAAAGATAAATGGTATGGAAACACCGCCCCTTCACTGTGGTGGATCATTTTGAAGGAAAGGAACCTGAGAATCTCTTAGGACAAGGAAAATTCACTGGATCACATCCCTATGAAAATATTTAGAACCTCATTCTAATGGGTGCAAGGAGAAGGGGAGTTAAATGACTAGACCTTCTCATACTTGTGATTTTGTGAACATATGTAGTTACATTTTTCTTTTTTTGATGAGTAACAATGAAGAATTATACATGTATATAGGTAACTGTACAAGGACATTCTGCCTTGTCCAAGATGGCCAAAACCACAAGGATCCAACTATAAACATCATATGAAACTACACAAAAGAAAAAGACTACTGTATCTTTTATTTTTAACCTAAAATGAATTTCTACAGATCTCTATATTAGATCAAACAACACAGCATAAAACTCAAGTCAAATAAAATTTCAAAATTCCAGAAAATTCATGTTAACTCTCTGACATGCTGAATCACACTATATCTGGGTTCCAGATCAAAATAAAATCTTAAAAGTATTTTAAATCTAATTATTTTCAGAATCACAGATTTGGAGTAATTTCAGTGTGACAGGGAAAGATGTATCTAATTAACCATTCAACCAATTTCTGAGTGTAAACCAAATTTATTTCAAAAACTAGCAAAGAAACTAATCAACATATTGATATACGAAGTCTAAATACAATTTAAAACTATTAAAAAAAACTGATGAAATTGTTGTTCCTACATAGGCGATCATGAATTGCAAAGGGTTTTGGCCCTAAAAACAATAGAAGACGGACAATCAAGTTTTATGAAAAAACTAAGGTCATATAAATTTTAATATGCCTAGATGAGGAATATATCCAAAAATTAGCTCGAAATCCTACTACTACTGATCTGTAAAATAGAAACAATTAGGAAAACTCGATTTAATTTGAACATCAAATCAATAGATTTGAGTCTAATAAAAAAGTAGAGATGTTCTATACTGTAAAACATAAAACATATCCAAAAATCATGTTGATCTGAGTTGATTTGAAAATAACATTAAATGAAATTCTCTGAGATTGATTAACACGCAGAAATGGTAGAAACCTGAAATTGAGCTTCAAAATCATATCAAATGAAGTCTGATTCAAATAAAATTTGATCTCAAGATTCTCTTATGAGTTAGGAATTTAACAGACCTGGTTCCATTCAAATTAGATTACAGAAAAAAAAATGATAAAATTCGTGGGAGGGGGCTCACTCAGAGTAAACAGGAAAATATGAATCTAAAAATTAATTCTATCTTAATTGGAAAACCAGATCTAAACAAGCTAATTCATCGAGAGCTTCCAGAAATGCTTTAGAACTGAGAAAAATCTCCAATTGAATTAGATTTCCTTGTGAAGCTTCAATATGCTCTATAATTCTTCCAACTCTAATATGATGAAGAGCAAGGGTCTGAGAAGGTTTTTAGAGGATCTGGAAACTGGAATTCCCTAGTTTGTAGGTCTGATGGAGGCTGGGACTGATGAGGAAGAGGAGAAAGAGGGAGAGGAAGGGAGAGAGAGAGAGAAAGAAGGAAATAGGAGAGGAAGAAAAGGGCCTTGAAGAACTTAAAAGCGAACAAAAATCCCTCCTCCCGCGAACTGCTGGACTTTTACAGCCTGGGGTGCGTGAGGTAAATTTGACAATAAAGGGATGGTAGCTATCATTTCGATTTCAGGATTTTCCTGTGTGAGCCGTCAAGCTGAGACATCTACATATAATTTCTATATGTACACATTACACAATAACGTATTGATTTAAATTCTTTTTCAATTACAATACCCGTCCTTCGAGGACGGATAGTCAAATCAATTATGTTAGACATGTGGCAAAACCTGAAATCAATCAAAATTGACATTGATATTTAAGTTGTACCTGTCTCTACATTAATGTTTTTATGCAGTACCCGCCCACCGCTGACTGCCGACGGGACTGTGCAAATTTTTCATAATTAAAATTTTTAAAGCAATCAAGTTTGTTAAATGCCTAAAAGAATTTCAGTGTTTTATTAAAATTTATGAAATATATTTTGAAAGGCTTAAAATCCAGATAAAACCCAAATTGGGGTATCTACACGGTGCATGTTTCCATATTAGTCCCAAACAAAACCAAATATATTTCAGTTTTTACCAAAACTTGAAACCATAGGCAAGGATCGCAACATTCAAATGTCACTTCTTTCCTAAAATTCTTCTAGCTCAAATTAATAAGACGCCTACGGTTACTACAGGACACATGTATCTCGAACAACATGTAGATACATACGAGCATTCATGGACAAAAAGCAAGGCAGAAGTGAACCTCTCACAATCCTGGGCACAAAGCTCCACAAATGTATAGATAACAAGGAAAGGAAAAAAAAAATAGATAAAATCAAGAACAAATAAACAGGGTTGAGTGAACCACATTCGAAAGCAATTCTCAATGTTCTAGCTTATTGTCAAATCAACATAAATTAAGAAGACAATAATAGACTATATAAAAAATTATGCATCGGTAATCCTTAAAGCTCAAGACTCCATCCGATCTGCCACAAGAAGATATATCTATCTACAGACCGTTTTTATGAAAAGAACAAATCAAAAGTCAAAACAGCTATAATCACAAAAACAACCAAAAACATTGATCTGAAACAAACGTACAAAGACACGAAACCTAATCGAAGTTCAGAAACTGATATGAAGAAGAACAATCAAGTGAACAAAACAAAGCACTGCCATTTCATATTAAATCAGTTCAATAATAATCTCTCCCATAATCAATATTTTCCAATCTAATCGAGACGATGCTATGATAAACAAACGTTTGGAACCCTAGCAACTCAAATCAATGCATATAATAGGGTTATCAACATGAGAACAAAAGAATATCCTCCTCAAAAACATATTCAATGAACAAAAGAATCTAAAAAACAGAGATAAAGATATCTACCATCACCGTCCTTATCAAAGAGGCTGAAAGCCTCTTTAAACTCCGAGATCTGCTCTTCTGTGAGTTGTTCGGCCATTTTCTTTTTTTCTCAAGCAACAAAGATCGAAGAACGAGAGAGAGAGAGAGAGACTGCTCGATCTGCGATGTTGTGTTCGCGTTGAAATGGTACGACCCTATATAACTACATTGCGTGGCCCCAACGTCGATTTAAGAAGGGGATTAATTCTACCAAAAAAAATGAAGGGAATTAATAGGAATGCCAGATGGGTCCAGCTCTAATAGTTGTTGACTGACCGTGGGTCCAGCCGTCGAAAATCTGAAAAAATTTCCTAGTTAATCCTATAAGAACAGAATATCTATGAACTTTCAAATTCTTTGTTTTTCTATACCTATCGTTCTCATCCTATCACCTATCTTTATTTTTTTTTTTTTTTTTATCGCCCGAAGGCTTGATTGGAAGGATTAACTAAGAGCATCTCCAATCATCCTTATAATTTTCCCCATATTTAGAGATAAGTTTTCTCAAAAAATCAGATTTAAGGAAAAGCACTCCAATCATCCCTAAAAATTTTCTCAAATCTGAGGAAGAGCTCCAATCATCCCCTAAAAATTTCCTCAAATCTTTTTCAAAATTTCAGTTTTATCCCAAAAGTCCATTTTAATAAATTATGCCCTCCAAATTTTACTTCCTCTACGTTTTTCCCTCCAAAATTATGCCCTCACCCGAGCATCACCATCGTCCACACCTGAAAACCCACCACCCTGTTCAAATCCTCACCCAATTGAAATGAAGCCTTCAAAAATGGATTTGGTTACTTCTCTTTTATCATCATCTTCTTCTTCTTCTTCTTCAGAAAACCAGCGAATTTATTGACCGTCTATTGAATTATAGCCCAACGATGACTTAAAGAACTATTATTTCTCCCTATCTGAACATTTGGTTGGGAATAGAAAGAGCAGCGAACACGATCCCAAAAGGCATTCATACCCTGATAATTTCCTATAACTGGATCTTGAGAGATTGACAACCAAGATTTACATAGTGCTTCATCTTCCAACGTTTTGAACGACTTACCGCGTTGTTTAAGATTATTTTGACTAATAATCTGTACTCCATGAGTGTCTTCTAAGTTGTGACAATTCTCAAAATCTTGCCAATTTTCCATTTTTGATGATAAAAACTTTGGCACAAGCGACTCTAGCTCTGATAAAGAAGAAAGAAGAAAATCAATAATTGGAAAAAATTGGGCTAGGATTTTTTTCGGGTTGGAGGAAGAAAGAAATTGAGAAATTGGGTTGGAAGAAGAAAGAAACTGGGTTGGGAAATTGGGATTTTTTTTGGGTTGGAAGAAGAAAGAAGTTGGGTTGGAAAATTATTGGGTTGAAAGAAGAAAGAAATAATTAAATAGAAGAAGAAGAAGAAAAAAAAATGACTGTTGCCTTCTAGCCGTTGGCATTTGGGGAGCTCCCTAAACTTTTTCTCAAATTTAGGGGTGGGGATAGGGAAGGGCTGGAGTTCACTTTCCCTATCCCCTCCCTCAAATTTGAATTTGAGGGAGGGGATAGGGAATGATTGGAGATGCTCTAA
>JAUPMG010026412.1:0-14892 GCA_031762675.1 Pachysandra terminalis | reverse complement strand
GAATAAAGGAAAACTCACCTTGATTGTGCTGAAGGTTTTCTGCCATTAATGGCTTGCTAATGTTCTCTTCTAGTTTTCTGGATTCTTAGTATTCTTCTTGTTCTTCCTAGGTGTTCCCCCGAATTTAGAGGTGTTTCTAAGGTTTTCTTGGTTTAATTGGTTTTATTTTACTTGTTTTAGATGTTAGAGTTGTATTAGGATTGGTAGTTGTCATTTATCTGTATGTTTAAAATCCTATTTTGATTTGAACTAGTGTGTATTTTTCCTTATTTATTTAGCACGAATTTTAGATATTAATTAGGTTAATTAGGCCTTAGTTAATCCAATTAGGCCTTAGTCTAATAGGCCTTGCTTAAGTCCATCTTAAATTAATCATTAGTGTTAGGTCTTGTTTGGCTAAACAAATTAATCAATTATTCTAATCTTAGTTAAGTTTGAAATTCTTAACCCATAATCCTACTTCCTTAACTATAGTTTATAAAACTAAGCAACCTTAGTTTAATGGTAACCTTAGGTTAGTTTCTAGGTGTAGTGATTTAATTTACTATTTTACCCTTTATGTAAATGTTCTTTTTAATCTGAATTTTTTTGGTATTTACAATAACTTAACCTCTAATTAACATGGTTTAATTAGTATAAAAATTACCTATTAATTAATCTAATTGGGCTTTAGTTTAGTTGGGCCTTAGTCTTATTCGTTTTATTGGGCTTGAGCGGACTAGCATGCATGATACCAAACCAGTGAGTGTGGATGAGAGAACTGCATAGAGTGCTGATTGTGGTGATGTGATTGATTGTTATGATACATAGTGAAGGTTAACAGTAGTGAGCAATAGTTATTATACGTAGAACGGGGAATATCTGGAGCAGCGGATTATATGGGTGTTAGGTGAGAATAGATTGAGGAAAGAACGGTGTAATGTAATTGATAAGAGTAGAAGTGTTTAGATCATTGGTATTGAACATTTAACGCTTTATGAATAAAGTTCATAGAAGTTAACCACACAATGATGGCAGTAGAGTTAAGTATATTCAACAGGCAGAATCATGTAAATGTGAGAAAATGAATTGATCAGATACAGGCAATGACTCGTGATAAAATTATGAATTGAATTACATGAATGCAAATAATGAACTAAATCATAATCATAAACTGGATTACGAGATGGCTAAGAACATAAAGGCATAATGTCAAGAACTATTATGAATTTTCATAATCCACCTATATGGTATTCTATATTATCTTACTGGTTTGTGCTTCTGAGTAAATACCCGGTCACTGTGGGTTTACTCGCGACTTTATAGCTTACCCTCGTGGAATTATGTTTTTTAGGTTGTGCTTCTTACTCTGATAGATTGCTGGTGGGCTTGGGTAGAAGCTTCAGCTTTGTAAATGGTTAGAAAGAATCCTATTATGACATATCTATAATTTATTTATTATTTAGATTTGTCTCTTGTTGAAAGGGCTGAGAGTTGCGTTGCCAGATTCTAGTAGGTGACCCTTGAGGGGTATACCCTGGAATCGGGTCATGACATAACCATTCATCCATTTCAATCATGTATCTAGAATGTATAAGTCATATTGTACATGCTTATAGGTTATCATCATTATTGGCTTACATTCACTTCCATGTTATGGTGCATCTTGGAATCATTCTTTAGTTCTCCTTTCCTACATATCATGTTCATTCATAATAAGATAAGCAATTAGGATTAAGTAAATTCTTAGTCTCACATCATTTTTACATCTTACTTCATCACCATATCTTTTGTACATTCTTAAGCATGTATATCATTTCATTATTCTCTTAATATAGTCTAATAGTGTATTCATTCACATCACAATTCTAGTGATTCAATATATTCGTGGTCATTACTTATCTTGCAATACATCTACTGCATATATATATCAGAGTACGCATCAAATTAAGATTAACTCATACAATCACTTAGGATATTTGAATTCACTCATTCGAATAGAATTAGATTTCACATCCAACTAACTAGAATCAAATCATATATTCAACCAAGATTAGTCTACACATCCAATTAGGATCAGTTCACATTTCTCACTAAGGTCAATTAATATGCTCATCAATAATAGTTCATATAGCCTTCTAGAATTAATTTGTACATTCATCCGGAATTAATTCACACATTCATCTTGCATCAATTCATATAAGCATTTAGGATTAATTCACATATTCATTTAGCATCAGTTCATATAATCATCTAAAGTCATTTCACATATTCATTTAGTATCAGTTCATATAATCATTTGAGATCATTTCACATATTCATCTAGTATCAGTTCATATAATCATTTGAAATCAATTCACGTATCCATTCAACATGTAATCATCTAAAATCAGTTCACATATCCATCTAGCATTATTCATTATCATTCCATCTCGGATTACCGTACATATTCATCTAAGCTCAATTCACATCCTACTAGGATCTATCCATACATTCCACAAGTATTTAGCTTCTCCCCAATTAATCTTCATTGTTCATTCAACGTATCTAATACACAATTTCATATGTAATCACCCCTAAAACAATCATGTTAATTTTCCATGTGTCTAGACAATCAATATAATATTTATGATCTAAATCATCTTAACTTTCTTTCTTTACTTCTTGATTTACCCTTTGACAATCATCCTTAATATCTACTTCACCTTTTACTTAACATCTCTAGATTGGATTCCATTATGATCAACATATCAAATTAGAGGTTCTAGACTTGTATCTAAACTCATTTCACATCTCAATCATTTTTGGTCGGGGGCTATGGTTGGTGACACTATTCATCTACCGATGGCAGTATTTATTTACCGGTGACACTATTCATCTACCAATGGCACTATTTATCTACCAGTGACACTATTCATCTATCAATGGCACTATTCACACTTAAAAACAAATACTGTCGGGGGCACCAGACGGTATACTAGTGGCACTGTTCATCCACCGACGACACTATTCATACTTAAAAATAAACACTGTCGAGGGCATTGATGGTATACCGGTGGCACTGTTCATCCATCGACGAACGCAAACCCAGATTTTTCCCTTTTTGGTTATTTGCCTATGTGGCTTAGAATTTTGGTTGGTTCTTAATTGGAACTTAATTCCTTAACATATCTCATCATTTTATGATGATTTCTTATGCACATAAGATTATTTATTCATAATATTCATATTTGGTATTATTAACCCATCTTTTGTCTTTGCCCTAATTCTAGAACACACATCAACACTCCCTACATAATATAGTTTGATTTCTACTTGCTCTCATCACATTTAGAGATTAAATTTTTGTACTAGGGTACTGAAATTTGGGTTTTACCCAAATGACCATGAATTGAAAGTCCACTCACCTTGAAATTGTTGAAGCCATGGATTCTTTTGATCTTTTGTTGTTCCAGCTTGTTTCCTTTGATTTTCTGTTACTCAAGCTTTCTTCCCTTGCCCTAGGTTGGCCTCCCTTCTGATTTCCCAGCAACATTTAGGGTTTCTTAAGCCACAAGGAGTATTTATACTCCCTCTTAAGTTTATGGCCTGGTTGAGTCCTTATGGGTTTCACTCATTTTGCTGATTCTAATTAACATTTAGGATTCATCAACCTCAAATAAATTTTAAGGAGGTTGCTCATGCAATATCTCACTCTCCTATAGATGAATTACAAATTTAAACTTAGCCCCTTGGGAAATTTACCAAAATACCCTTTTATAAATTCAGAATTTTTTACTTCCTTACAATCTACCCTCTTTAAAAGAATTTCGTCTCCGAAATTCAATAAGGTTTCAGTTTTTTTGTTTTAAGTTGGGGACAATTACTTCCACAATATGAAATTAGACTCTACACACCATATTATATCATCCATCCCATTTCTAGCATGCACACCATCATAAAACAACTATTCAATTATATTATAGTCAAGTTAAACAGTTAATTACCATATAGATTTTTAAACGGTATTTCATGGTTCCATCCAACTGCTAATCATAATAATTCATACGTGCCATCAATCAAATACTTCACACTTATATTTAATTTGAAAATCATCTTTTCATACTATACTGTGATTTCTGTCACATAACACACTTTGATTTATAACCATTAGAATTGTAGGTAATTATGTAAATTACCGTAACACTAATATTTTTATTAGGGATTTAAATTTCATAATTCCACTTTCCTTTCATTTCTATCATGTTAGTCTAGTTCTTCTTCAAGTCACTTATCATTTATTCTTAACTATTAGATTTTGTCAAAAGTTCTCCTTTGGGAATGAATCATTATACTTAAATTATAATGTGTCTTTTATCCTTTCATCATAATTATGCTAACACTCCTTCCTTTCCATAAATACTAGGATAACTTGGTCAGTATTAGGGTTTTAGATAATCGTATAAGTTTTTGCAATCAACACCTTGCAAGCCTTTGGTCGTCATGTCCCACTGGATTTTCCAACCCAGTATACTCACCATACATCACATCCTTAAAATTCAATCTTTAGACCTTCTGGAATAGTGGGCTTCCCGTCCTTCAGTGTCTTTCAGAAAGTGTCCCTTAAGGAAGCACAATCAGCAACCAATTCTCACTCTCATCCTTACATTTCTATTCCCTTACTTATATCTCCCAGGATATCCTATAGGTGTTCTTTATAATCCTACTACTCTTATTGCTTCTCACTTACTTTTCACCATGTTTTTAAGATTTATTAAATCCTAAGCTCTGATACCACTTTGTCACATCCCACTCCTAAGGGGTACACTTATATGAGGTTCTTGCTAGGAATTGGTAATGAAACTCTCACCCCTCCACAGGAGGTGGCAAAACAGTGATTAACAAGAGACAATAATTATTCATAATCTATTTTTTAGATATACGATACCAGGATCCTTGTTAACTAATTATGAGGTATGTGCATCCTAACCCAAGCCCATCAGCATTATTCTCAGAGGTTGGCAGCTCAAACTTGAAAAATATATAACAACGAGGGTGAGCTTGAAAACTCGTGAGTAAACCTGTAATACCTTGGTATTTACTTATAAACACAGACCAATAACATAAATATGAAATATCATATATGTGACTTATGAAAATTCATGTCTTAGCTCCTAACATTTATATGTTTCAATTCCTAACATTTATTTGTTTTAGAACTTACATTCATATCACAACGGATGACAATTCAATCACATATTCATGTTAAATGCATACTATGATATGAAATAATGCTTTGGTTCATTTCCTGTATGCAATGTCAAGATCATTCAAACCATCATCCCAAGCAATGGCAGGTACAGTACACAAGAAATGCAATGCATGCTGTTACAATTATGACCGCTGTATGTCGACGCTAGATCCGTACTTAGGCCAACCAATGCACCCTTATAGTTCACATGGGCTAATTCTGGCTAAAGCACCTTCAGTAGATTCTGTGTGTATAGCACATTTTTAGGGCCTTTAAACCCATGAGATTCTCTTGTCTCACCGTCATTTTTGTCTTGGGAAACACAATCGGGGCATCTATCAGAACTTTCCCTCGTGACACATCCCAACTCACAACTATCCAACATATTACTCACATCACACATGCATATATTCTATCATGATATGTACATATGTGATTAGATCTTCACTTATATATATTGTATGTATTCTATCCTGATATATATATGCGTGGTATTCCGGGACAAAGGGGTAGCTAATCCCTCTCCCAAGTCATCTTTGACTTATTTCTGCTTTTTTTTTTTGGACTACAATGTTTCATCACTTTTTGGCATTCCTCTTAGAGTCCAATCATTCTCATATCGTCCATTTGGTTCTCATCATGAAGAATCCAAAGTCCGTTCGGGTCATTGGGTTACCCTTCGGGGCCCATAATGCATGAATGACCCATCTTATACGTGTCCTCATCACAGAAACTATATGTTATGCATAGATATATAAATCTCACATGAGCATCTAATATTATGCCATACTTCGAATTCAAATGAGTATATCATATGTCATTGGATATGATGAATTCTAAACATACATACATAATATTCCATTGTAACCATTCATCAATTTCAATCATTTATCTAGAATGTATAAGTCCTACTGTACATGCTCATAGGTTATCATCGTCATTAGCTTACATTCACTTCCATGTTACGGTACAACTTGGAATCATTCATAAGTTCTCATTTCCCATATATTATGTTCATTCATAACAAGATAAGCAATTAGGACTAAGTATATCCTAAGTCTCACATCATTTTTACATCTTACTTCATCACCATGTTTTTTGCACATTCTTAAGCATGTATATCATTTCATTATTATTTTAATCTAGTATAATAGTGTATTCATTCACATCACAATTCTAACGATTCAATATATTCAAGGTCATTACTTACCTTGCAATACATCTATTGCATATATATGTGTCACGCTCCAAATCCGAGATATAGGATCTCGAGGATTCCAAGGGAATAACCTTCGGATCCACCACATGGAAACGGATAACCAGCCACATAATCAACCCTTACCTGGTTGAATCATAGTCTCAATAATAATAAATATCAACAACAGAAGTCTCATATATAAAATTCAACTATAGCTTAACCAAAATCTGTCGAGCTAATACCCACAAAAGTAACTGAAATAATCCATTATATGTTTTGCCCACACGGGGTCAAACCAAAGTAATAAAAGAAAACAAAAGTAAATCGATAGTCTCAATGATAAAAGTATCTCAATTATGTCTTTTCTCCAGTAGCCAGCTAGGGTCAGACAATCCGATCACCTGTAGAGATAAGGATCAGCCGAAGCCTAGTAAATAAATCCAATGAGACTACAATATCTACTTTTATGCATGTTTAACAATACAGTTAATTCATGCATTTCAACCATCATATAATAACACAGTAAAATGTATGTTAAACATATCCTTATACAATATCTCACATATTAGTATGCATATTACAACATCATATGAAATTACAATTCACATGAACACCATGCAGGATCATATTACAACAAGTCAATGATTCACCATTCCCCTAGTCTCACTATGTTAATATGACCTACATGATCCTATCATGTTCAACCAGATTCCACATGGATCTTGTTCCAAACAACATACATAAATGCACTCACATGGTCACACCATGTGACACAAAACAAGGATTATAGCAAACACATAATCACACTATGTTACACAACAATATCCACATGGTCCCACCATGCTACGGCCAAGTAACTACATGATAATATCACATATAGTACACATAGTGTTACTATGTGTACAAACAAACACCACATGGTTCCACCATGTCACAGCCATCACTTTTTTAGGGACTTTCACCTACGGTGAAGTACACCCATAATCAATAACAATATCCACTTAACATTCCTTTAGGGACTTTTACCCACGGTGGAAGTATACCCGTAACAAATCACAGTCACAACCAATTCCAACACATAATAAATACCACATGGTCTCGTCATGGTACAACCAGCATACCTTTATAGACTTTCAGCCACAGTGGAAGTACACCTGTAATCAATCACAATATCCAATCAACATTCCTTTAGAGACTTTCACTCACGGTGGAAATACACCCGTAATCAATCACATAATCCAATCAACATTCCTTTAGGGGCTTTCACCCATGGTGAAGTATACCCGTAACCAATCACATAATCCAATCAACATTCCTTTAGGGACTTTCACCCACAGTGGAAGTACATCCGTAATCAATCACATAATCCACAAGGTTCTACCTTTCTAAGACCAGTCATTAACCAATCACAATCAATCCACACAAGTTACCAATGAGAATGCATTTCAATCAATCAATCATCACGTGCAATACAATGCAGGTATATGATGCAATTATGAGATGAGATGAAGTGCAATGCCATGAAAGTATGACTAGGCCTAGCCCAATCATATGCTCAATCCAACTCATGACCATACGACCCAATCTTTTAGGGGCTTGCACTTACGGTAGAACACACCTTATCATTAACCTGTTCTTTTAGGGACTTACACCCACGGAAGAACCCACCTTTTGCGACCATCACGTTTTAGGGGCTTGCACCCACGGATGGAAACCACCTTATGCTACCATCACATTTTAGGGGCTTGCACCCACGGCTGGAAACCACTTTATGCTACCAGACCTTCCTTTAGGGACTTTTACCCACGGTAGAATACACCCATACCAAACCTTTCCTTTTGGGGCACAGAAAATATTCACAAACATGGATACTCAATGTATCCTTATTCAACATACAAGATTTCATCAAGATCAACACAAGGCAAACATAAGTCAACCCAAGTCAAACATAAGTCAACATTAGATGCTAAAGGCACCATTCAGCCAATGAAATCCTATGTGACAATTTCTAATCATAACAATCCTATCTTGAGTTCCTATGACCATATTCGGAACCTTTAAAATTAATATCATCTCTTATTCAATCCGGATCAGTCCAAAAATCCTGAATTTTAGACCTTTTCCTACACTTTTCATAATTCGACCAATTCTAGATCTTTTGCACACAAACCAACTATACAGGCATGTGTACAAACTCACTAGGGAACAACTGCCTAAAATTTGGCCTCATTTGGACCTTGGCAGCACCTCGGTAGCTGTCGATGTTCCTACCGAAATTCTCGGTAGACAGTTTAGAGAGCATATCAATTTTGGGGTTTTCGGTAGGTGTTCGGTAACTGCCGACACTCCTGCTGAACGTAGAAATTCAGCCAATTTCTAGGTTTTCACCTAGGGTTTCGTGCATATACTAAAAATACCTATTTGATAAGGTTTTAACAATCATAGATCAGTCTCTAAAGCCTACTCATGTGATCCAAACATCAATTACATAATAAATTATTAATTTTGTAAATCAAAACAAGGAATTTTATGAACAAATCATATTAGATCTAAAAACTTACACATGATCTATATAAACACAAGGAACACCAAAATTTATAGAAACTTAGATCTAGCATGTTTATCATTAAACAACAACATGCCATTCATTCATTCTAGTTTCACTAGATCTCTAATCTAAGCATGCTTCACATTCATGGATCATGCATCAAACTATACCTATAGCATTGGAATGATACATAAACATAGTTACCGTTGAAACGCAGAAATCCCTACCTCTTCTCTTAGCAGTAGTCCTTATCCTCTTCTAGTTTTTCCTGTCTCTTCAGATGTTGCCTCATCAATGTTCATTTTCCTTTATCTCCTTCCTCTATTCAGTCATCCTCATTTTCACTTTCCTCATGGCCATCATATCCAACTTCTTCTTCATCTTCACTCTCTTCCATCTTCTTGCTCTTCCTAGGTTTCTTCTCATAGCTGTAGATTCTTTTCTTTTCTTCTTTTGCTATTTTCTCCTCTTTTTTCTCTTTTTCTCCATTACCTCTTCTTTTTCTTTCTTCCGTAATGCCCTTCTCATTCTCTCTTTCTGCAGAACAAAAACCAGAAATCTTCTTCTTCTTCCTTTGTTTGGACGTCTAAGCCTAGAGATACTTTCTCTCTCCTCTCTCCTACTTCCAGGTTACTTAGCCTATTAAAACTCTATCCTCTTTGGTTTGTTTGAATTCAAATATTTTAATTTGAATTTTCAACTGTAAAGAGAATCAGTTATGTTTGATATTTTCCTTAATTACCATTATTTTAATATGTAATTATCTGTCTAAGTCCTATTGGACTCTTCATTGGGCTTTGGGCCCAATTCGTTAGCTTTTGTGTTCTGGCTCATATGGATTTGAAAGTCCAGCCCATATACTAATTCTTAATTAATTAGATAGTTGTTCCATAGTTTCTCTTAATTGCTATTTAGTTCAATACTACCTAGTGTCATTCATTAAATTTCCAGCGTATAATTAGTAAATTAATTAATAATTTAATTTATAATTATTCCAATTGGGTCCAGGTCACTACAGCAGATGATGATGCATATGCAAGAGTAATTAGGCTTAGCCTAACGACATGTTCATTCAACAATCATACCATTAGCCAGTGGATACTCCCAACACCACTCACATACCACATACATATCAGATAGCACAATCAATCATACACAACTAGTAGATACTCCCAGCACCACTCATACATCACACACAATTCAGTCATCACAGTGAATCCCATTGACCTCTAGTGGATACTCCCAGTACCACTCACTCACTCACATCTAGATTAGTCATCAAATTCAATCATAAACAGACCAGTTGCATCTAGTATCACTTACACAATTCAATTCTCTACACTATTATCACTAACCTTTCTAATCTCATCTTAACATTTATCTTTCATTACTGAACTCTTTAGAGTCATAATCACCTCATAAGGTTTAAACTGTCAAATCACACTGAAAATCATATCTGTTATGTACTTTACATCATATGGCCATAACCATCCATTTTGCAATCAAACTAACCTCACATTCCTGTCCGAAACATCATATGGGATCTTCACATAAAATTTGGGTCCATTTGGACTTCGGTAGATGCTCGGAACATGCCGAGCTTCCTATCGAAAGTCATTGGTAGATGTTTCGGCATCTGCCAAGGCTCGGTGGATTATCCCGCAAGGTTCAGGCTTTCTTGGTGGATGTCGTCATACATGCCAAGCTTCCTACGGAGGGTCTCGGTACGTGTTTCGGCATCTATCGAGGCTCGGTACATTTTTCAGAGAGTTTCTAGGCTTTTCGGTAGATGTCTCGGTACATGCCGAGGAACAACCGAACGCTAATTTCAGCCCATATTTCAGTGTTTCTTCTAGGACTTCGTGTCCACACTCTCAAAATTCATTTTTATACTTCTAAGCATTAAGTAATGATTTTATATCATTATAAACTCAATCGAATCTTAACTTGTCAATCCGAATCTACACACATAGACTAGCATTATCAAATCATTCAATGCACATGTAAACTAAACCAAAGAATCATATTTAATCATCTTATATACTACTTAATCATAACATCAGTAAATCATGTTCTTCACATCAAACATCAAATACACTAGCCAATATCAATTCCTAGTATCACAAACACAACCCAATAATTAAAATAGGATTATACATGTGAGATTCAACATCATTCAATCATGCATATCATCCTAAGCATGTTATCTATAGCATCGTTGTAAAGCTATGAACATAACTACCGAGAGATCTAAGGAGAATCCCTACCTATTTCTTCTCAAACCTGTATCTGCAGATTTCCAGCATTAGAAGATCACCAAGCCTTCCTCTAGCGCTCTTTCTCCATAGCCTTTCTTCCTTTTTTCCTCATTTTTTCTTCTCTCTTCTCCTTGTCTCTCATTTTTCTCTACAACAAAACTCATTTCCTCAAATTTGGAATTCTTTCCCTAATCGTGTACACCAAAGAAAGGGAATAGGTTATTGAAACCTTCCCATGCTTACATGTGTCCTTTTTTAGAAGGTGGAGAGAATTAGCTCTTTCTATCTCTCTCCATAACTTCCTAATTCAAATTCAGTCTAAAGAAATGTCTAAACTACCCCTGAGACTTGGTCATATAACCACCCCATCCCCTTTGCTCTACACGCCCACTTCAAACCCTAGCCTTCATAATGTTTTAAAATTACTTAAGTGACCCAATTGTTTCTAATATTACATAATGGATCTTATATTTTGTTGTAATTACAAATTCTACTAATTTCAACTATTTAGATACACAACCCTATATAATCTTTCACAAGGGATTTTCATTGTTACTTATAATTAAATTATATTAAATATAATTTAAAGATACGGGTCGCTACAACTACGCTGAATCCTACCCTTATTTAAACGGGATTTTTGTCACGTCCCGGATATCGATGCCTGAATCCCCAGGTGGGTGGCACAGATCATGAGGTACGACCTTCGTGTTCCTAACCATGGAACGCGGCACAACAACCAAAACATAAATAATAACAGTAAAAAATGCTAATTAAACAATCAGAGTGCAGAAGAAACTAAATCATGCAATTCAAATGGCTTCAGAGGAGCCTACAACCCATAAATAATTAACTAACTCAACTGCCCTATTACATCAAATCTAAATATGAATTAAAAATAGAAGGCGACTAAAACAGCATTGATCCACGCTATCATCCAATCATCTTAACTTGCAACATTAACAGGTTGCGTGAGCTTGGAATGCCCAGTAAGAAGTAAATTCTGTCATCCATCCTCAAGGAATCACATCAGTCCAAATAGAATACATTATCATGAAATAAACATCAATCATATGGCAGTAAACATGTTAAATTAAACAAATCATATCGTCAAATCACATATACTAAATTACTCCACTATCCGGTGATCAGCCGGTCATCAAATCTCCACCAACACCCCGATCCACGACCTTACGGTCAATATGTCTCCACATCAATTATCCCACGTGTACAACATGGTTTTGTAGGATTCGCAACCTACCGAGCTCAATTCCCGAAGATATTTTGTATATTTACGGATTAACACCCAGGGAGGCCTTTTAAGAGGACGTTTACCCACGTACATTTAGGGATTTAACCCAGAAAGGTTTCTTATCAAAGATGATTACCCGCATGAATAATTTCCATCTTAATCTGAAGTATCCCAAACAATAGGAATTCCGGTGATAGAATCCATCGGAAACTATCCGTGCACCAATACACACGAATAATCCTCTGGAAACCATCACAAGATTCCTTCACAAAAATCAATTGGATCTCCGGTGATAACACCCTTCGGAAGCTGCCCGGGCGCCCGTACACTAAAAAAATCCTTAGGAAGCCATCACATGAATCTTTTGAAGGCAACATGTATAATGATTACATGCTAGCACAACAATCAAGCAATATATATATTATTCTAATCATTAATTATAGGTGATTCACAATCCCTAGGTCAAATAGTCCTGTTCTTAAGTCAAAACAGTCGATTATGCTAAGTCAAATCCGTCGGTAGGCTGGTCGGCGTACCGACGCCTACCAAAGTGGTACAGTGATCTACTGTCGGTAGGGTGGTCGGTGTACCGATACCTACTGACCGCCATGGTCTAGTTATTGAATTCCATCGGTAGGGTAGTCGGTGTACCGATGCCTATCGATGGGCTACAATGACTCCTTGTCGGTAGGGTAGTCGGTGTACCGACTACCGATGGGTCACAGTGGCTCCCTGTCGGTAGGGTCGTCGGTGTACCGACGCCTACCGATGGGTCACGTTTCTGGCAATATTCTGGGTAATCTCAACTCATCTTTTCACATCCGATTTCAATTCACAATTATTGAATGAGTACATATTGATCCTATTAGCCATTATACACTAAGTAAACATAATTTAAACAATATATTAGCGTATACAACCAACTCATAACATGGTTCAGATAAATTCATATAAACATATACAATTCTGGAAATAAACCTCATGGATATATTAAATCAATTAAGCATGATAAAACACACTATAACATGCATATTCATGTGCGATGATGATCCACTTACAAATAATAATTTTAGCATATAATCACACACGAATTGACCCCGAATTCCCAAGAAGATTATACAAAATTATCCAACTTACAGATTATGCTCTTTTTGTGTGTTCTTCCCATTGCTTCTTCTTCCTCTCTACTTCTTCTTCTTCACAACTCAGTCACAGTCGTCCCTTTCTCTCTCTAATTCTCTCTTGCTACTGATATGCACGTTCCTTCCTAGTCCCATCCCTTTATAGAAATCTAAGATCCCTTCTTCTTTCAAATCCCCAACGTCCTAACCAATTAGAATTCTTCTATTCTAATTCAAATTAATCTTTCTTATTTCAATCCAAATCTAGTTAGTAACTCCTATTATATTTACTAACTTAACCCTTCTAGAAGAATCTTTAATTATTTTAATTAAGTGAATTACTTAAGACACCCTTAATCCTCACTTAGGTCCACACGTTTTTCTCCTAATTTAAGCCCATTAATTAAGCCCACTACACTAATTAGTTCAGTCCGATAACCTAATTAGTTTTCCACACGTCTAGCTCAAGTCTAGCCCAATTTAACTTAATTAATTACAACACACTCCCCTAATTACTTTATTAATTGTATTTCCACCCCAAATTCCACAATTCAATTGCAAAACATCACTTATTTAATAAATTATGGGTTCGGGTCATTTCAACTTTGACCCGTGGGTATAGTCAACCCAACTAGGAAACCTCGCAAGGAAAATCCCATGTTCTCCTCCCGGGTTCACCCAACTGTCCACATAGTCCTAGTACGCATGCGATTATTAACTTAGGACTCAAATGATAGTTCCATCAGAAACTATCCACGTGCCCATACAGGCGGATAATCCACTGGAAATCATCATAAGTTTCCCAACAGTGTGTACAAGCCAATACAATCAATCCTATATAGTTAACTCTATCCGTCTCTGCCCGGTTGACCAGACAAGTTAATCAATCCATATATCAGTAGAATTTCCAGTGATAACACCCTTGGGATGCTATCCACATGAATAATCCGCTGGATGCCATAGTCTGATAGATCTTTTGAAGAACTGATTAATCGGACAAGAATAAAGATAGAGTCCCATTCTACATGTCAATACCGACAACAATGAAATTTATAGTAAAAGGAAAATCTGTCGACTTTAGAAATCGTGAGAGTTCAAGTCCCTCTATCCCCAAAAAGGCCCATTTGACTCTCTAACTATTTCTCCTATCCTCTTTTTTTTCGTTGTAGGTTCAAAATGACTTATGTTTTGTTTCTCATTCACTCTATTCTTTGACAAAAGGATCCGGTCAGAAATGTTTCTCTTTTATCACAAGTTGATATATATGACACACGTACAAATGAGCATTCTGGAGCAAAGAATCCCC